>MU579904.1:7119767-7200526 GCA_024362625.1 Silurus asotus
TCTCTCTCTCTCTCTCTCTCCTCTCTCTCTCTCTCTCTCTCTCTCTCTCTCTCTCTCTCTCTCTCTCTCTCTCTCTCTTTCTCTCCCCCTCTTCCATAGCTACTGTGCTCAAACAGTCGTCTACCAAGAAAATGTGTGCAAATAAGGAGATGTGTTATGTGTCTAAATCATCACTAGTGCAAAGTCTTACAGATGTGAAGTGCTGTCAGTCTGACCTGTGTAACGGCGCTGAGGGCGAAGCTCAGGTCATACCGAGTAACGGTGCTGAGGGCGAAGCTCAGGTCATACCGAGTAATGGTGCTGAGAGCTTCACCCTCAGTTTCCTCCTCATGTTGATTCCTCTGCTCTCCTCCGTCATCTTCTAATGAGCTCTGGATAAAAACGCGTTTAAAGTTTAATCTATTACAAAATTACCTAATGAGAAATTAAAATGAAACGACCTTTTTATGCAGTCATTAATAAAAAAAATATATTTGTCAATACATTTTTGAATCAAATTTTTGTCTTTGTTAAATTAAACTCTGTATTAAAACACATCTACAGGTCATCATCATGTTAGTGATGGTCAAAGTTTGTTAACAGCAGTAGCGGCATATAAGCCCTTTAGATGCAGGAGCTGTTTTCCTCATATGTTCTCTTATTTTTTATCTTAAAATCTCTGTTATTAACATACACACTGTTCTTCATATTAATTTATTTTGCTACGTTACAGTTGAATAATTAAACGTCTGCAAAAATGGGCAAACTCAGATTTTCTGTTTCTAAATGGTAATACATCAAAATATGAAAACCACATCATGACTCATCAGATGTTTCATAAAGCTTTCTGATGCATGATGTATTTCACTAAGCTGAAGGATTTTTTGCTCAAGGGCCTAATGATAGCTATGGGATGGTGCTGAGATTTTAATTCTTTATTTTTTTAAGTCACTAAACAAACTAAACTAGCTCAATTTCACTTGCATTGATTGAACCCAAACTGCAAGATAATTCAAATAAAAGTAATAGCATTTGTTATTTTTACAGTGTATGTTCTAAAAAGCCAAAGTTCACTCAGGTAGTTTGGGGTGTGGACATTTCAAGGTTATTTTTGTTAATTAAAACACAAAATCTAAATTTATCAATGATAGATATTATTGCATTATTGCATACTGCACTATTGAACTGTACCGACCCAATAGCCAACGAGTGGAATGTTACTGCCCTCCTGTGGACATAATAAGGCATTACACCAATTACATTTTCTTCAGATCTCTCACGCCTTTCTCTAATTTTTTTTGAAGCACTTAAATATAATTTTTTTTGGGTAAATTTTTCCTTTTGTCATTTATTTCTATTTTCTTTTTTTCACCTATTTGTACAGTGGAACTGTACAGAGCCACTGGTGATCTTGTGAAATGTTACTGTCCTTACACAACAACTGGGGACCTCCCTTTAAGACTTGACTTAATTCGAGCACTGGCCAGTTGGCACTAATTTTCATCAGTTTATTAAAAGCTCTCCCATATTTTCCATCCTTTCTTTTAAAATAGCTCCCCCCCCCCCATTCATTTTTCTTTCGAGTTTTCTGATCACTAATTGAGTTTTCTTGAACGCTTTCCCGCATGTTCTCTCTTTTCTTTTCAAACAATTAACATTTATCTCAAGGTAAACAATTTTTTATTCTTTTCTTAACTTTTCTCATCTTTTACTGGTTTTTATGTGTATTATTGAGATGTAATGAGCCGCTGAACATCTTGTGGATTGTTATTGCCCTCCTGTGGACACGAGTTGTCATTACACTTATTAAAAGTTCTTGAACGCTCCGGAGAGAACCGTCAACCGTCATTAAATTGGGGAAAGTGTTAATTGCCTGCTGTTGTATTGTTTGATCTTAGTGCAGTTTTTAACACTACTGATCATAATATATTCTTTGATTGACAAAAGAAAATTGCTGTACTTAACAGACATGCCAGTAAACATGCAAGGCTTTCACCAAGCTGGGGTTCTTGAGCAAGGCTCTTAACCCTGTGTGCTCAATGGGTGCTGTATCATGGCTGACCTGCACTCTGTCCCCAGCTCCTAACATTACTGCTACATGTGAAGACAGAATTTCACTGTGCTGTAATGTACATGTGAGAAGTATAAAGCCCCTTTTATTACTTTACTACATTTCACACAATTTCACAGTAGAGAAGGAAAAGCAGAAACATATATTTTTTTAGACCAGGTTGGATTGCTTCTGGAAAGATCTGTTTTAAGAAGCATGTAGATAAAAGATCTAGCACAAGTTGATAATTTTTTAATAAATAACTAAAGTTATAGTAAATAATAGGTTACATTTATTAAAATGTCTGAGTTTGATTAATATTCTAGATATTTTAAATTATATTTTAAATTGTATTGTTTATTAAAATCATTGCTGCTACATATTGATGGTGTGTGTGTTACTGTGGCTCTTTTTATAAAGTTAATTTTATGACAGTATTGAATAGAAATCTAGGATGATGTTTGTTATCTTCTATGTTGATGTAAACATACTAAGAGCTTTTTAATAAATCAGGACTCCACAAGTCAAGAAGCTTTTATTGTCATTTCTAATTTATACATCTGACGCAGTACACAGTGAAAATGAGACAACATTCATCCAGAACCCTGGTGTTACATAAAACAACACAGAGCTACAACACACAACATAAAGGTACATAATGTGCATCGAGTGCAGACAAAAACCAGTGCAGAAAAAAAACAGTGCAGACAAAAACCAGTGCAGAAAAAAAACAGTGCAGACAAAAACCAGTGCAGACAGACAACACAAAACAGTGTGGGACAAATACACATATCACAAAATACAAAATATCTCTGACCAGTAAACCTGCTGTATACTCTGATTATACAGTACTGTGCTAAAGAGGAGAATAAAGGAATATAAACAGACAGTATTTGTAAACAGCAGCAGCAGTCGAGACATGCAAAAACAGCATGTAAACAGTATATGATTAAGTATAAATAATAAATAAATGGTGGTGCAATGGATTGAGATGAGTAATGGGTGTGTGTTGAGTTTAGGTTGTACAGTTCAGTAACACAGTTGAGTGTGTGTGAAGTGTGTGTGTGTGTGTGTGTGTGTGTGTGTGTGTGTGTGTGTGTGGTCATCCATCCAGGTGGTTTATTCTTCCATGCAGTTTGAATAATATAAATTTAGTTTGAAAGCATTTACTCTATAATTCGGCGTATCATTTTACCACTGTGCTGTTTTTATCTCTAATCATTTTATTAAAGCAGCTACATTTTCTACTGTAGAGTGAATTGGAATAGATTTAAGCAGTTGGGTTTTGAGTCAAACATAAAAATTCACACGATTATTTTTAAGATCAAAGGAAAAAAGCAAAAAAATATGCAAAACTTAAAAAAAAAAAAAAAAAACTTTAACAGAGTCAAACTGTTAAAAATTATACAAAATTGTGACCATCTCATTATTTTCTGTTTACCATTGTCATGTTACCATGACAAGAAATAAACACATGAGAAGCCTGAGAACTGAAACCACAGAAAACAGCACATTGCTTTTTATTTCCTGTTGGTTTTCTGCATTTCCTCAGCCTGTTCGAATTAAAACAAAACCAAAACCAAAACCAAAACCAAAACCAAAACACTTATTCACATTTACTTTACAGCATTTATCAGAGGATCTCATGAAGCCACGCCGGAGTTCACAAAGTCTTGTAGTATACAACAAAATCAACTTTTCTTGTGTTACGAGTAAGATAAATAAAAACAGTTATATCACTATGTCTTTAGTGTTTAAACACTTCGGGGATTTTGATCAGATGTTCAGAAAAGTAAACAGGTTTAATCACAATCTTCTCACTAACAAATTTGCTTTCACCCCTCATTGTTTCAAATTGACAGAATTCATATTAATTTAGACTTTTTATCAAATTACTCAATTTTCTGTAACCCCCTATTTTAAAATGTTTGTATGTCAGTGACAATTTGGATAAAATTGTTAAATCTTGTTAAAATGAGTTCCTCAGAACACTGACAGCTTTATTTTACAGACTAATAAACTTTTATTGCTATACACTACATTTCCAAAAGTATTCAGTCACCCATTCAAATCACTGAATTCAGGTGTTCCAGTCACTTCTGTGGTTACAGGTGTATATAATCATCACCTGGTCATGCAGACGCTTCTACAAACATTAGTGAAAGAAGGTGTCGCTCTCAGAAGTCCAGGCGTGAAATTTCCTCACTACTAAATATTCCACAGTAAAAAAGTTTGGTGGAGTGGGATGATGATGTGAACCCTTAGTTCTAGTAAAGGAACTCATAATGTTTCAGCATACCTTTACATTTTAGACAATTTCATGCTCCTAAAATTGTTGGACGTCCCCAAACTGTTCCAACATGACTGCACACAGCAACATCAACATAAAGACATGGATGAGTGAGTTTTGTATGGAAGAACTTGACTGGCCTGCACAGAGTCCACACCTCAACCTGATGACCTTTGGGATGAATAGGGTTAGGGTTTCTCGTCCAACATCAGTGTCTGACCTCACAAATGTGCTTCTGGAAGAATGGTCAAAAATCCTGATTAACATACTTCTATACCTTGTGGAAAGTCTTGTGGAAAGTCTTCCCAGAAAAGCTGAAGCTGTTCTAGCTGCATCATCATATTAAACCCTATGGATTAAGAATCGGATGTTACTCAAGTTCATTTGCATGTGAAGGCAGACGAGTAAATACTTTTGGCAAATTAGTGTATGTAATAAATCAGTTTTAAATAATTATAGTAGATTGACATGAATGTATAAATCAGCAGGTGTGTATTAGTTTTTATTTTAAGATGCTGAATTAACAAAGTCATGGATTTAAGAATGACTTTTTATTCTAAGGTTAAAAAAATGTGTTTCACTAAAGCAGATTATAGAAAAGCTCTTTTTTGTGCTCTATCAGTCCAAAGATTCCAAAAAAATTGTGATAATCGCAAGGTTTTTTACAAGAAAAAAAATAGGCGTAGACACTGATGCAGTAAATCCCTTCCTCTGTGCACTAACCTCCCAACATCCACCTAATGAACCCTAATAAAACTGATTATCAGATCAGTCTCTCAGTACAACCTGCTTCACCTTCACAACTTCACAACTCTGAACTCCTCTGACTATGAGGTCACTCGTGGCACTCGGGCTCATCTGCATGCTTTTACCAAAAGGTCTGGAATTTTTGCATTTAATATGTACATGCTTTAATATACAGTATCATTATTGTGAACTATTTAATCCTTAATAATAATAATAATAATAATAATAATAATAATGATAGTTATTATTTTTCTAGTGCAAACACATTCTGCAATGAAATCTCCACCTTTTATTAAGTGATTCATGTTAAATATGAGATGATGCTTTACTGTAGATGTTCAGTCGTTCACACTTTCACGTACAAATTCAATTAATATAATGTGGACAATTTGAGACGAACAAAAGAGTTGATTATGATGGAAGGAATTCATTTTAGCATTTATTTTTGTTTGTATTGTACCAAGTATTGATATGGTATTTCTGTTATTTTCACTCTACATCATTCCATTTTCTTATTTAATCATAGTTTTCCACACAGTCACTTCATCTTTCATGATCTCTTAAAATAATGTTTTTTAAATTGATTAGTTGAAAGGGGAATTATTGTGGTAATAAGATAAATGTTATTATTATTTATTGTATTTTCTTTTTAGCCGATGCACTGAGATGTTACACGTGTGCTAGCAAAAAATGTGAAATCATTATTAAGATGGACTGCCCTCCGGGTTATGATTACTGCTTCTCTGCAAAAGGTGAATAGTGAAAATCTCTATTTTACCAATAACACTACTATTATTTTTTACTGCTGAAAGTAAAGCTCGCTCTCTCTCTCTCTCTCTCTCTCTCTCTCTCTCTCTCTCTCTCTCTCTCTCTCTCAGAGCGGACAGAAACTGCTAAAATGTGTGCCCAGCAGAACATGTGTCATTTGAATGAGAATTGCTGTCAGGGAAACTTGTGTAACGGTTCCGAGAGCTTCACCCTGAGTTTCCTCCTCATATTCATCCCTCTGCTCTCCTCCATTATCTTCTAATGAGCTCTGGAAGAAAACTTCCGGTTTCGCGGCGCGCACTTCCGGCGGCCATCTTGCCGATTTTCCCGCGCCTCCCGGTATTTAAGGACCGGCTTCCACTCCTCCTGCTCTGGTTTTGACTTTTGAATTGTTTTTGGTTTGTGTTGTGATTATTAGATGCAGCAGATGTTAAAAAGAAATTTTCTCTCCTATTAACATACACACTGTTCTTCATATTAATCTATTTTATTAAACTTGGCAAACTCTGATTTTTGTTTTCTAAATGGTAATACATCAATATATCAAAATCATATCACGATTAATGAGATCTTTAAAGGCTCTTAAGCTGCTCTTATAAAATGTGAAGAACATCTACACCAGGGTGTCAGTACAAACACTGCCCCCTGCTGTTGTCTTTCTTATTCTACAGTGTACAAAATTTACTACAGATCCAACAGTAAACTAATCACAAGCTGCAATGGCAAAAAAGAAATAGAAATGATGCAATGATGTTTTTGATTCAGGATGTATTTAACTAAGCTGAAGGGGTTTTCTTTTGCTCAAGGGCCTAATCATAGCTATTCGATAGTGCTGAGATTTTAATTCTTTTTTTTTTTCCACTGAGACAAGTAGCTCAATTAACCTGCATTGTCTGAACCCAAACTGCAAAATAATTAACATAAAAGTAACATCATTTATTATTTTTACAGGGTATGTTCCAAAAAGCCAAAGTTGACTCAGGTAGTTTGCGGTGTGGCCATTCCACGGTTATTTTCGTTATATAAAACACAAAATCTAAATCTATCAATAAAAAATATTTTTGCAAACTGAAATAAAAAATGAAAACAAACACAATCTAAGCTGCAACTATTATGTCTACATGCAATACAATCAAAAACGAAATAGAGTTTTGAACAGAATGATAAATGACCAGTAGATGGCAGAGAGACATGTATCTGAGCTCCTTTGCACAACAGAAAATTAGAAGTAGTGTTGCACTAATGACCGGGTAGGAACACACAGCACAATTTGTGATTTATTTTTATTATTATTTGAGAAAATAATTCTTCTGATAGCAGCAAAAGACTTTAATTGCACTTTAATAAAGAAGATGAATTGTCGAGAAAAATATTCTAGTTTGTATTTTAATCAAACGTATTTAGAGTGTGTTTAATCTAACATATTAAGGTTATAACTAGTATAGAACTTATAAGAAACCATAAGTTTAACATAAATAGATTAATAAAACCTATTTAGTCTATATCTTAATGAAACACATTTAACATATTTACTCCAAGTTAAATGTAACTAATAATCTGATACTAACATATAAAATAGGAAAGGGTCTGACTGATGCTGTGAATGTGCCGATACAAATAAAACAACCGCGTATGAGACAGATTAAGTCGATTTTTTTGGGAAGAACTCATAGGCCTTAAAAACTGGAGAAGACTCAAGGTCAGACTCAGGAGAAAGTATGGGACGATAATACAGAGGAGGAGAAACAGTAGTGGGAGATAGAATGGGGACGTTGAAGAATAATCAGTTGGAGACCAGTAGGAAGGATATGGAGAAGATGTGGAATGCAGAAAAACAGAGGAGGAAGATCTGATGCAGGTGTACGAAGGTCTTCCGAATCTTCAGTATCGGGCTGTGTCTCCTGGCAGAGAACAGAGAGGTCAGGCGAGGTCTGTGTGCCCATATCACGCGTAAAAGTACGCTGCACGATGCGAGGAGGCAGGAAGGTGTTATCTGGGTGCTCAATACATTTTGCAATTTTCAACAGCAGTTGATACTCTCTTTGTAGAATGCTCCTAAAAGCTGATCCGAAATGTTTGCACGAAGAAACTGGATAAAAGCAACCAATAAAGAGAAGTAAGTGGAGGTCAACATCACAAAGACTAGACATAAGATTAATGTGTGCAGGTGGTAGAACTAAAGGAAGAACAAGGTAGCAAGTCTGCAAATATTATCTTTTAAGGCAACATATCCTGCACTCAAGGCCCATATGACACAGTCAGCTCTAAGGGGGAGATTTTTTTTAATAACATGAATAGGAAGAACTTCAGTTAAGCATACAATATATATACAAACATATAATCCAAGGAGAAGGATATTAGCTTGATTTAATAATAGTAAAATAGAAACAGCAATAACAAACAAAAAAAAAGCAGAACCTCACACATTGCAGATGGAGGAAGGAAAGGGGCGCAAAATGATTGTTTAGGCACGGGTATAGAGGGTTTTATACACATACAGTTTTTGTTAAATTATAACAAGCACACACAATTATAACAAACACACCAAAAATAAGGGTAACTGAGGAGAACATGAAGCCCAAATATGGAATCTCAAGAAGGGCTGAGAACCAAGGTCAGAAGATAATGGGAATTTAAAAATATAGGAGGGCAAAAAAGATCTAAAGAAATAAGGGAATTTGGTTGAGAAAGAGAAAATCAAAAAAATAAATAACACAACAAAGAGATCAAAGACTGATGACAGGGATATGGATTGTTAAGTCTCTTTATTGTTGTATGGCCACATTGGAATGGGGCCAGAGCATATACAGCATCTGACAGTGCTTTCACTAATTGACACACCTCTATAATGTTACTGATAGTAATCTCTGACTGTCAAAGGTGTATATATTTAGCTCCTGTGTCAGAATTTTAGAGAACCTACGCTTTCTTAATAACAGATCTTCACACCAAATACTTACATGCTAGAAGAAAAACAGGAAGGACAACAAGAACACAGGAACATACCAACATCCTCATCCTTTATAAGAAATAAGGAAACTGTCAAAGATATAACAATAAAACCTAACAACAATTAACTTATTTTTTACAGGAATAATTAACAAACATTAAAATATCTTGAAAATAATTATTAAACAGATGACAGGAAATGGCAGATGGCAGGAAATAAAATATTATTCACACCTATTGTGAATAATATTCTGTGATTTTTTGGATCTGTGATTCAGACGAAAAGGTGGAGTTGTGCAGCAATGTCGCAAATGTTGCAAAGGTGTGTACATGCTTTCAATATCTTGAGCAATTTGTCTTGCCACGAAAAACACACTATTGTGGATTGTGAGTTTGGGCAAAAATATGGTGTCTGGTAAAGAAATACAGTGTGTGTGTGTGTGTGTGTGTGTGTGTGTGTGTGTGTGTGTGTGTGTGTGATATACAAAGATACCTTATAGCAGTGGTCCCCAAACCCCTGGGCCACTGCTCAGCATAATCTAGTGGATTCACGTTTTTCTAATTATATTTAGAAAATACCAGTTTTTATGCAGGTCATATCATTTTTTGTTGTTGTATTTATCCACCACACCTTAAAGGCCGGTCCGTGAAAATATTGTCCGACATTAATCCGGTCTGTGGCGCAAAAAAGTTTGGGGACCACTTCATTAAACAACACACATTTTGTCATTTTGAGACTGAAAATGTGAAGTGTTGTTAGGTACTTTATTTGTACCTAGTTAATTGTAGTTCTTATGTCCTGATAGACGGTTTGTTCAAATACAACTTGGGAAGTACAATTAAACTGGCAGAGTGGCCCAATCATGTAACAAATCCCTCCTTTGCTCATTTACACATTAATATAAAACGGAACATCGTTCAGATATTACATGTTTTTTCAGGTCCTCGACTCAGCCCATCAAACCCATCAACAATGAGGTTCGCAGTTGTAGTGCTGCTCTCCTGTATGCTCATCCATGAAGGTAAGAAGTCTTACATTTTATGAGTGTAGTTTTAAATGGAATATACACTAAATTATTTAATAGAAGATATGATGTGTAATAACAATTTATTTTTATTTTTTTTGTTTTCTTTTAGTGCTGTCGCTAACGTGCCAGAAGTGCTTTTCAACAATTAATAAACCATGTGCAAGTACACCGGTAAACTGTTCACACATGTGTGCCAGTACTACTGTTTACTCAAGTAAGTGAATGCGCATTGTGTATTGATGTTTGCAACAATTTTATTGTTTTACTTAAAATTTTGTGGATCTATTAATAGCTATATGTCACACAGCAGCCAAAAAACTTCAGCAAACACTGAGTAACTGAGAAAGAATTTCTATTGAGCACTTTATGGGTAAAAATAAAAGCAATTTTTATTTTATAGCATCACCTGCAGCAGCTTCTGGTTATTAAAATTCAATTAAATTTATATTCTTTTTAATTTTTTTTTTCCATTTTATGTTTCTTGGGACTTTAACAACGGCCAATGCTGCAAATCAGAAATGAATAGATTCAGGCTGTAAATTTGTCCCTATGATATAAAATAAGCTAACTTACTTATAGTAATAGCAATATAGTATGTTCACTGTCCACATCTCTGTTTTTAGTAATAGGCATCTGTAAATCATGTCAATAGTACATATATACTCATCTGTACATTATTGTTCATAGTACATATCTATCCACCTGTATATTATATTCAATAATACACATATATTCACTTGTATATACATTGGACATATACATCTGTACATTACTGTTTATAAACCATATATTTTATTCTATTTAACTGATGCAAATCATGTAACACTATATATCCTGCACTTGCTGATTTTGCACTCTGGTTAGACCCAACCTGCATTCCGTTGCCTTGCACTTGTACATGTGTAATGACAATAAAGTTGAATCTAATCTAAACTAATCTAATCTTACATTATTAATAATGAATCAAGTGAATTTACAATCTTAAGTGCATCAACTCACAAGTGTACACTTTTCATAGTCACAGCTACTGTATTTACACTACATATGATGAAGTACAAAAACATATGAATGTTGCATATCACACATGGGATGTGTAATGTTTTGCAGGTGTATTGAATGTGACAGCTGTTATCACTATACAGAATTGCAGCTTACCATTCATGTGTATAAATGGAAGCGTGAACTTGGGATCATCAAGCATAGCTGTGAATAGCCAATGCTGCAACAGTAATTTCTGCAACAACCAAACACTGCCAGGTAAAATTATTATTATTATTTTTTATTATTATTAATTTCTGTTTCTGCCATCACATATTTTATTAAAACTCATATAAAAAACAATGAAAACAATAATCATGTTTGGTAACTTAATATAAGCAATATCAAGCCCCTGCTGAGAGCTGGTCATTATTAGTCAAGTCAAGTCAAGTCAAGTCTATTTCTATTGCGCTTTTCACAACAGACATTGTCTCAAAGCAGCTTTACAGAAATCAACAGTGAAGGTGAACGGTGTGTGTTTATCCCTGATGAGCAGCCGTGGCGACTGTGGCAAGGAAAAACTCCCTTAGATGTTATTAGGAAGAAAGCTTGAGAGGAACCAGACTCAAAAGGGGAACCTCGTCCTCATTTGGGTGACATCAAGAGTGTGATTATAGTCTTTAAACAATACAGAACACTGGAGAGTGAGAACTAACATGACCATATCATTAGGAATACAATTCCAAAAAATACAATAAACGTTTTATTTTCTTCCTCATAAACTAAACGAAAGGTTTTCGTTGGGAGTGACGAGGATGGATAAGATTAGAAATGAGTTTATTAGAGGGACAGCACATGTTAGATGTTTTGGTGACAAGGTGAGGGAGGCGAGATTGAGATGGTTTGGACATGTGCAGAGAAGGGACATGAATTATATTGGTAGGAGAATGCTGAAGATGGAGCCACCAGGTAGGAGGAAAAGAGGAAGGCCAAGGAGGAGGTTCATGGATGTGGTGAGGGAAGACATGCAGGTAGTTGGTGTGAAAGAGGCAGATGTAGAGGACAGGGGGGTATGGAGATAGATGATCCGCTGTGGCGCCCCCTAATGGGAGCAGCCGAAAGAAGAAGAAGAAGAAACTAAGTGAACAAGATTTTATATTTTTTATTAAATCAATAGTAATATTTAAAATAATGCAGCTTTATAATTATAGTCTGTAAATGTGTTCAGTAGTTTTATTGTGTGTGATTTATTTTATTCCTCTGATTAGCTCCTCCACCGCAGTTACCCAACGGCATGTCCTGCTACACCTGCATCAATAATAACTGCTCAGGAACTGTGAAATGTGTGGGGGATCAGAATTATTGCATCTCCTCAGACACAGGTAACTCCAGCTAATCATTCTCACAGTATTACAACTTAAAATTTAACTAACAACAAAAATCAATGACCTCCTGAACTTTGGGCTCTTACAAAATTAAAGTAATGAGCAGTGAGAAAAATGATTCATAAAATGAATTTAATGTTTTATGGGGGTCAGCAGTTGTTTTTTAACTTCTAAATTTTTTACTAAAATAATCTTGAGGACCCCCTATGTCTATTTTTTATTTGTTATGGGGGTCCCAGATCCCCCCAGTCCATTATTAAACTTAAATTTTAAATGAAATATTTAGCACTTTATATAAAGTTATTTAAAATGATAAATATTAAATATGTATATAAACTGTCATAAAAATCATCTTCATTATCTGCACATTACTCTTTCTCTCAATCTCTTTCTCTTTCTCACAGTTGTACAAGGAAGCAAATTCTTGACTTCTGGATGCACAACCAAGAGCTTCTGTGATGCCTCTGGAATGTTAGGAGCACAGACAGCGGGCCTAGGGTCTGTAAAGTGCTGTCAGGCGAACCTGTGTAACGGCGCTGAGAGTTTCACACTGAGCTTCTTCTTTATGATCATCCTTTTGCTCTGCTTCATCATCTTATACTGAAGAAAGACAGCTTACAGCTTTACAGCTCTTTCCATTAATGTCAACTCAACTAAATTGTTCCTTTAAATATAATTTATGCCATTATATAAATAGAATGATAGGATTATGTTTGTTATCTTTTATAAGGCTATAAAAATACGGTGATTTACATTAGTAATAGTACAGAACTCATTTGCATCTACAAACTGATAAGACCTGCAAATAAAAGGCAAAAAAACCAACATCTGGTAGAAAATCTTTATTTGTTAAAGTTCAAGTTTATTTCTATGCTGCTTTTCACAATAGACATTGTCTCAAAGCAGCTTTACAGAACTTAAAAATTAAAGTGAATTATGTGTGTTGATGAGCAGCCTGGGGCGACTGTGGTGAGGAAAAACTCTCTAGATGAATGAAGAAGAAACCTTAAGAGGAACCAGACTCAAAAGAGAAACTCATCCTCATTTAGTTAATATCAAGATAAAGTATTTATTATTATGCAAACAAATTCACCTGCAATAACACAAATCTTCTCTACTGTACTGCTCACAGTGGCACTGTGTCTACTTTCACACTGGCACATTTTTGCAATAAATCTCGTACACATGCACTTTAGGTTGTGCCCCAGTTAGTTTTGTGTGGTTCTTTTTTTTTTTTTCATTTAAAATGTATATGTAATTAATGCCAAGTCTTTAGATTCATTATTAATTGTTCTTTCCATTTCCTGACTTTCTTCTTTTTACTGAAAGTTCTGAAAGAACATATAAACTGTCAGAGTTTCCTGTAGAAATCACGCAGTGTGAAATAAATCCCTCCCCTGTTCATTTATGGACGAGGATAAAACGGACGCTTCATCAGCTACTTCATTTTATTTACTTTCCAAACACATCAACAATGAAGTTCTCCATTGTACTGCTGCTCTCCTGTATGCTCGTCCCTGAAGGTAGGAAATCTTACATTCCTGAGTGTAGTTTTAAATGGAATATACAATAAATTACACACTTGATGGTGGGATTTGTAGTAAATGTAGTTGATTTATTTCTCTTTTTAGTGCTGATGCTAACGTGTCAGCAGTGCACTTCGTTTAACAATTCACCATGTCCAAGTACGCCGGTAAACTGTTCAAATGTGTGTTCCAGTACCACTTTTTCCTCCTACTCAAGTAAGTGAATGTGCATTTTGTACTGATATTTGCAACAATATCATATTATGTATACCTACATTTATGAATGCATCAATAATGATAAGTCACACAGCAGCCATTAAGCTGAAAAACAATTCTGTATTTTATAAATTCTATAGAAATCCTATGTAGAACTGTATGAGTGACAAGTGTTGTTTCAGCACCTGTTGGTTATTACAATTCAGTTTAATGTGATTAGATTTAAATACGATGCATTAAAAAGCTTAAGATCATTACCACACAAGTGACCTCTTTTCAAGGTAACAGTTTACAGTTTACTTTATTTACAGTACATTCAACTGATGTAGGTACAAAACTGTATTTATGTTGTATTTCCAAATAATACGGGGTGTGAAATGTTCTGCAGGTGCTTCGCATGCGACAAATGTTGTTACTCTACAGAACTGCACAACACAAGGCTTTTGTTTAAATGGAAGCCTGAATTTGGGACCATCAAACGCACTTGTAAATACCCAATGCTGCAGCACTGATTTCTGCAACAACCAAACACTACCAGGTAAAACAACATATTATTTGCTTTTTATTTTTTTGTTTGCTTGTTTGTTTGTTTATGCCATCACAATTTTTTATTAAAATTTCATATTTAAAAAAAAGGCAAAAATCGAAGGGGTTGTGAGGCGAAAGAATGTGCCGGAAAACCGAAGTGAAATCCACAAAGGTTTTTATTGAGAAAATAAGAGCAAGGCAGAAAACGGCAAAAATGCAACGAAACTCCAGGTTAACTAACCCAGGTGAAAACTGTGGTTATACAAAATACACAGAGTCCTGCAAACAACAATAAGCTAAATAGAGTGCTTGGATTGTCCGACAGTGTTCCTTAGACTAAGCTGTAGAACAGACAATGAGCTGGTGGAGGAATGGGGTTAAATTAGCATGCAAACTGATGAGGGCCAGGTGTAGCTGATTAGAAAGTGGGAGAGCTGCTTGGAGTGATAGGTGGAGGTGTGGCTGGTGGATCCCTGACAGGGGTCCAAGTATCTCTGAAAAATGCTGCCACTAATGCTAAGTTTACACAGAACAATCTGTAGATCACGATGAAGATGAACACAATAATCCGATTTTGCGACTTATAATATAAAATACCTGCTGAGAGATGACTTGATAAAGTGAAGCTGATTTGCAACCAAATAAATGAATCATCATTAGTAATACAGTCACAGATCATACAGGAAACAGGTTTCATTTAATTCCTGAGAAATGGAATGTTTGTTTCCTACTGGACATTATTAAAACACCTGTTTATTGTAAAATGTCTTTTTTGTAACATTGAGTTGTTATAAGTTGTTAAATCCCGTCCTGATCAATATTTTTTAATATCATCACTTCACATTTATACTGGGGTCTGTAAATGTGTTCAGTAGTTTTATTGTGTGTGATTTATTTTATTCCTCTGATCAGCTTCTCCACAGCAGTTACCCAACGGCATTTCCTGCTACACCTGCATCAATAATACCTGCTCAGGAACTGTGCAGTGTGTGGGGGATCAGAATTATTGCATCTCTGTGAACACAGGTAACTCCATCTAATCATTCTCACCCAGTTATTATAAAGGCTGATTAAGTTAAGAATATGAACATACTGTATATGTATATGTATACAGTATGTTTATATGTATACTATATATATATATTTACTATTTTCAATTTTGCTATGTTGCAGCCTTATTTTCTTAATAATGCTACATGTACATAAGTATTTTGTTCCTTTACTCACAGCTTTGGTTAAAAATATTTCAACTTCATGAAACCCAAACTCTCTCTCTCTCTCTCTCTCTCTCTCTCTCTCTCTCTCTCTCTCTCTCTCTCTACACAAACAGCATTATGGAACAATGTCATGACTCTGGCAGGATGCACAACCAAGAGCGTCTGTGATGTCACTGCATTATTAAGCGTACAGATAAATGCTAATGCGAATGTAAAATGCTGTCAGGGGAACCTGTGTAACGATGCTGAGAGCTTAACACTCATTAGGGAACAATGTCATGACTCTGGCAGGATGCACAACCAAGAGCGTCTGTGATGTCACTGCATTATTAAGCGTACAGATAAATGCTAATGCGAATGTAAAATGCTGTCAGGGGAACCTGTGTAACGATGCTGAGAGCTTAACACTGAGCTTCCTCCCCATGATCATCCCTCTGCTCTGCTCCATCATCTTCTACTGAGCTTTAAAAATTTTTTTTTATATTTTTAAGGTGTTGATTCCTTTTACAATGATTTCTATTAAATTCATTTTAATAAAATGGTTGTTATGCCATTTTACATTCTGTAAAATTATGTTAATCGGGATAAGATCATATAAAGCTGGACAGCATTTGTGCTCATATAAAGAGAGTGAACTGAAAAATTGTTAACAACAAAATTATCCTATTAACAATAAACATCCCTTTTATCTTCCCATCATCCAATCTGGTGTGGATTCAGGTTTTCATGTCTCTAGAATCTTTGTTTGTCCAATAAATGGTGCAAGAAAAATAAAACATATTTGGAAGTGTCTTGTATTTTCATTAAGATAAAATAAATACATTTAACTAAATGATTATGTGCTTGAGTTCACTTGATTGGATATTTACATTGATGACAAAAGGTTCTCAGAAAGTTTAGTAAAATGCTAATATGTTTTTATTTCTTCAGCTTTTGTCATGAAACCAATTTTTTAGATTCTGTGGATCGTGTCATTAACAATGATCCCTTATTTTCCTTAATTCTAAAATTAACAACAAATGTTTTTAATTTCAAACACATCTTTTTCGAATGGAGCTCATATGATCTTTAGATCATTAGATATGATTCAAAGCTTTGTGACATATCAACTCGTTCTCATAAACAATGATCTGAATGGAAGATGCCAAAATGAAGAATAGATTTGTTGATTTAAATGTCATTTATGCCATTGTCATTTATGGAGATTATAATGATGATCAGGATAAAATCATGTAGAGTTCGATTGCATTTGAGTTCACATAAAGAGTGTGAACAAAAAGATTCAATCTAAATTTACAAGATAATTATTTCATATAATTAACATCCCTAGAAACAAGGATGTTTAGTCTCACCTGAATTGAGGTTTTTATTCCGAACAGCCACACCTTTTCTAAATAAATGAAGCTTCACCTTCAGTGAGTCATCAGGTGTGACTCTTACATAAAAGCTCACGTACCTAAGATCAGACTTCACTCCTCTAGAATGTTTGTTTATCCAAGCAATGGTTTAAAAGAAATAAAATATATTCAAATATATCTTGTGTGTTTATTAAGATCAAATATATTAATTTAACTGCATGGTTATGGGTTTGAGATTATTTGATTGGACATTTACCATAAAGGCAAACTTCTTGGCCCGAAGGTCTTTAGAAAGTTTTGTCAAATGCATATAGCATTTACTTTCTTTAGTCTAAAACCAGTCTGTTTACATTCCATGTTTCGTGTTACAAATCAGCTCATATGCTAAGCATTGCATTTTGTTTGTGTGCTGCGCTGCTAAAACAGTTAGCTGCTAAAACAATTCAGTTTTTACATGTACAGTATTTATTATTATTCACCTGCACACAAATATTCTGTACTTTACTGCTTAGTGCTGCAGTGCCACTGTGTCTATCGTCTCTATTGATGTATTCTTACACTAAATGTTTGAAGAAACATACTGTACATTTAAAGCATCTACAACATAAGTTTATTTTGTGATGCAGAAACTTAATGAAATAAATTTATTCTCTTGAATGGAAGTAAAATATTAACCTGTTATGATTATATTGTTATCTACAGGTTACATGTATTACATTGCATGGCTTTAAATAAATAGTCTAGATTCTTTTATTTATTTATATTTTCAGTTTTGTCAATAAAAATGTTAATGAAATCATCACTGATTCCTACTGATTTCATGTGTGTTACTGTGGTGCTTTTATTTTCGACTTAATTTAGAACTACTGAATAGAATGATAGGATTATGTTTGTTATCTTTTATACGGCTAGAAAAATATTTACATTAGTTATTGTACAGAACTCATTTGCATCTACAAACTGATAAGACCTGCAAATAAAATGCAAATAAACCTACATCTGGTAGAAAGTCTTTATTTGCTCAAGTTCAAGTTTATTTCTAAACCAGACTCAAAAGAGAAACTCATCCTCATTTAGGTAAAATAAAGTTCAAGTATTTATTATTATGCAAACAAATTCACCTGCAATTACACAAATCTTCTCTACGGTACTGCTCACCGTGGCACTGTGTCTACTTTCACACTGTCACATTTTTGCACTAAATTTTGTACACATGCCCTTTAGGTTGTGCCCCAGTTGTTTTGTGTAGTTCTGTGTTACATATTGACCTAGAGATGGACGGCTGATAGGGTCGAGGTCAGGTTTTTTTATTAAAAATTTGATAACTGCCAGTTTGAATGATTTTGGTACATAACCAGTGTTAAGGGAATAAACTGTTAATTTAATTTCAAAGTTGAAACGCTTCTGGAATTATCTGTGTGAAGAAACATACAGGATCTGGAACACAAGTTGATTATTTTTAATGACAAAATATGATATACTTGATAAATGCAAGTAAAACATTGATTTGTTATGATTATATTGTTTTCTAGCTGGTTATCAACATTTATTAAATTGCCTGTTAAGCCATGTAACTCAGGACACCCTCATTTCATGCTTTGTGAAATACTATCTAAGGTGAGCAGCATTATCTAGGGTGTAGTGGGATGGATTTGAGCACTTGGGTGGTTACAAGAAAAAAAAAATCAAGTCTTACCTGTGTGACTCTTGCAATCTGTATAATCAAAAATTCCACGAGTTGTTTAACAATTAAGAAGAAAAAGCAGAAAACGATGCAAAAGTTTAACAAATCTAACAGTTCCAGCACCTTCAACAGAGCCAAACTATTTTTTTTAAGCTAATGACTATTAATAAATCAATCAAATGTAAATGACCATGTCGTTATTGTCTGTTTACAATGTTTGGTATTTAAAGCTCTCCACATTACACAACAACATTAAAAAAATATGTTTGAGAACAGACAGGACACTGCTGTGAATTTCCTTTTGGTTTTCTTTTGGCAGTCACTTTTCCCATCCGAAAAGCTTTGCTTTCTTCGCTAATGAAATAAACAAAGTTTTTATTTTCTAATCTGTAAAAATCATTAAACTAATTCATAAATGTTTCTTAGCTTGTTTTATCTGTAACCAGGATATTACTTTTTTTTCTACCTAGTTTATAACTCTAATGATGTCATATTAATGGGATTTAATGCTTAGTAATAAGTAGCTTTACTTCTTACTTAGCAATTTTACTGAGTACATTTTAAATTGGTTACGTTTTACTTTTACTTGAGTAAATCTTTAGAACGATAACTTTACTTGTACTTAAGTCAAATTTCATTGAAATAACTTTTACTTGAGAAGAATGTCCTATTACTCTTTCCACCTCTGCTCATAGATGAATGTAGCTGAGATGAACCTCTGTGTCATATCTCAATGCCGCAGTGGCATCTAGCTGTATTTTGGAACAGTGTTTTCTACAATGTCTCCAATACTTCTGTGATGACTTTTTAATCAATATAACATGGGTCGTCAAGACACATAGAGAGGGAGAAATCGAGATCCACATACCAAATACTCAGCATGCTACAAGAAAACCAGGAAGGACAGCATGAACACACAAACATACAGTTTCCTCAGACAGTATGAGAAATCGGGAAAACTGAACTGTCAAAACATGTCTATTATCACATCCTTATTTAATTTTTTCCTCCTAGTAAATACCATTACACCAATAGCAATTACAGTGCCCCCAGTGGCATCAGAGCCATACACAACTATTTTACAGGAATATCGAACAAATATTAAAAGGTCAAAAATGTAAATGTTATTATTAAAAGGCAGACTGTTGAATAATAAAATAAAATACTGTTCACATCTATTGAGTTTTTTTTTTGGACACCTGTGATTCAGACGGCTAGATTTCATTGTGCAACAATGTAAAACATGCTTCAAAGGTGTGTACATGTGCTAAAGATATCAAACGATTCATCTGACATGATACAAAAACATGTGGTTGGTGTGAGCAACATGAAAAACTGCATATTTCTAAATCTAGATAAAGATAGTGTATGGTAAGAGAACTATTTATAGCTTTTTAATAACTTCTTTTGAAGCATTAAATGTAACTTAGAACCTTCTTTATTTCTTTTGTAATTTAAATGTCTACAAAGAATAGTGTGTCATGTTTTTAATAAATAATAATTATTTTTGTGGTATAAGAAAAAGTCAGTGATGATGTGTTTTTATTCTTTGTTGTGTAATGTGCAAATATAAAAACAAAAAATGAAAAAATGTTATCGGCCGTTTTGAGACTGAAAACGATGTGTTGTTAGGTAGTTGTTGTGGGGAAAAAGAATAAGTATTGAAGAATTGAAATTCAGAGACTCTTCTCCAGTAGTTCAGTCAATCTGGACATGTTTTCTGGCATTTTGAGGTTAAACATTTATTAACATTCATGAAGATGTCACTTAATTTTAAACATGACAACGATTATGCCTGTCAAATGTCCTTGATTCTGTGGACTTCTTTTTAGGTCTCTGATAATGCTTTTTATTAAACATTTCTTATTCTGTAAATCATAAATATTCTCTCTTTAAGAATTTTAAGAACGAATTTTCTATAATCTAAATAATTTTATAAAACTAACTAAGAAAAAACTGTCACTTTTTAAAAAGCACTTAAAGTTTATATGTAATTGATGCCGTGTCTTCAGATTCATTATTAATTTTTCTTTCTAATTCCTGATTTTTTTTTTTTTTTACCGAAACTTGGAAAGCACATATAATCTGTAGGTGTGGCCTGTAGAAACCATGAATTGTATAATAAAATCCCTCCCCTGCTCATTAATGCATTACTATAAAACGGAAACTTAATCAGCTGCTTCATTTTATTTACTTTCCGAACACATCAACAATGAAGTTCTCCATTGTACTGCTGCTCTCCTGTATGCTCGTCCCTGAAGGTAAGAAATCTTACATTCCTGAGTGTAGTTTTAAATGGAATATACAATAGATTACACACTTGATGGTGGGATTTGTAGTAAATGTAGTTGATTTTTTTCTCTTTTTAGTGCTGATGCTAACGTGTCAGCAGTGCATTTCGTTTAACAATTCATCATGTCCAAGTACGCCAGTAAACTGTTCAGATGTGTGTTCCAGTACCACTTTTTCCTCCTACTCAAGTAAGTGAATGTGCATTGTGTACTGATATTTGCAACAATATCATATTTAATGTAATACATAAATGTATGGATGCATCAATAATGATAAGTCACACAGCAGCCATTAAGCTGAAAAACAATTCTATATTCTATAAATTCTATAGAAATCCAATGTAGAACTGTATGTGTGTCACTTTTTAAATGTGGTTTCAGCACCTTTTGGTTACTAAAATTCAGTTTAATTAAAAAAAAAATTTAACACTTAATGCATCAAAAAGTTTAAGATCATTAACAGACACGTGACCACTTTTCAGTTTACAGCTACTTTATTTACAGTACATTCAACTGATGTCAGTACAAAACTGTATTTATGTTGTATTTCCAAATAATACGGGGTGTGAAATGTTCTGCAGGTGCTTTGAATGCGACAATTGTTAGTACTGTACAGAACTGCACAACACAAGACATGTGTGTGAACGGAAGCCTGAATTTGGGATTAACAAACACTGTATTTAATACCCAATGCTGCAGCACGGATTTCTGTAACAACCAAACAGTACCAGGTAAAACAAAGTAGTTTTTGCTTTTTTTTTTTTTTTTTTTTTTTTTTTTTTTTTTTTTGCTTGTTTGTTTCTTTGTTTATGCCATCACAATTTTTGATTAAAATTTCATATATTTAAAAAAGGCAGCGATCTAATGGGTCCAAGTATCTTAATTCACCGAGTTTACACAGAACATTATAATATAAAATGCCTGCTGAGAGATGACTTGATAAAGTGAGGCTGTTTTGCAACCAAGTAAATGAATCATCATTAGTAATACAGTCACAGATCATACAGGAAACAGTTTTCATTGAATTCCTGAGAAACGGAAGGTGTGTTTCCTAGTGGACATTATTAAAACACCTGTTTATTGTAAAATGTCTTTTTTGTAACATTGAGGTATAAGTTGTTAAATCCTGCCCTGATTTATATTTTTTATATCATCAATTTATAGCTATTTATACTGTAGTCTCTAAATGTGTTCAGTAGTTTTATTGTGTGTGATTTATTTTTTTCCTCTGATCAGTTCCTTCACAGCAGTTACCCAACGGCATTTCCTGCTACACCTGCAACAATAATAACTGCTCAGCAACTATGCAGTGTGTGGGGGATCAGAACTATTGTGTCTCTGTGAACACAGGTAACTCCATCTAATCATTCTCACCCAGTTATTATAAAGGCTGAATAAGTTAAGAATATAAATATATATATAGTGCATTTTGACATTATTCAGACTTCCTTCAACTTTTTTCAATTTTGTTAAGCTGCAGCCTGATACTACAATCATTTAAATATTTATTTTTTCTTTTTAATGCTACATGTACATAAGTATTTAGTTCCTTTACTCAGAAATTCAGTTCAAAATATTTCAACTTCATGTAACCCACACTCACTCACTCATTCACACACTTACTTACTCACTCACTCACTCACTCAATCACACACTCACTCACTCATTCACTAATTCACTCCCTCATTCACTCACTCACTCACTCATTTACTCATTTACTCACTCACTCACTGACTATTTCAACTTCATGTAACCCACACTCACGAACTCACTCGCTCACTCACTCAATCACACACTCACTCACTCACTCAATCACTCACTCACTCACTCACTCACTCACTCACTCACTCACTCACTCACTCAATCACACACACACAAACACACACACTCACTCACTCACTCAATCACACACTCACTCACTCACTCACTCACTCATTCACTCATTTACTCACTCACTCAATCACACACACACACACACACTCACTCACTCGCTCACTCACTCAATCACTCAATCACACACACACACACACACTCACTCACTCACTCACTCACTCAATCAATCACACACTCAATCACTCATTCACTCACTCACTCACTCATTCACTCATTTACTCACTCACTCACTTACTCATTCACTCATTTACTCATTCACTCACTCACTCACTTACTCACTCATTCACTCACTCATTCACTCACTCACTCATTTACTTACTCACTCACTCACTCACTCACTCACTCACTCACTCACTCACTCACTCACTCACTCACTCACTCACTCATTCACTCACTCTCTCTCTCTCTCTCTCTCTCTCTCTCTCTCTCTCCACACACAGCTTCAGGGAACAATGTCTCGACTCTGGCAGGATGCACAACCAAGAGCGTCTGTGATGCCGCTGCATTATTCAATCAGCTAATTGCTAATTCGACTTTAAAATGCTGTCAGGGGAACCTGTGTAACGATGCTGAGATGCTAACACTGAGCTTCCTCCCCATGATCATCCCTCTGCTCTGCTCCATCATCTTCTACTGAGCTTAAGAAAAATTTAATTCATTTTAAGGTGTTCCTCCTTTTACAATGATTTCTAATAAATTCAACTTAACAAAATGGTTGTTATGCCATATTACATTCTGAAAAAATATCGGGATAAAATCATATAACGCTGGACAGCATTTGTGTTAATATAAACTAACTACATTAATTGGTTTACAACAAAATTACCCAATTAACAATTAACATCCAGTGAACAGGGGTGTCCAGTTTATCTTCCCATCATCCATTCTGGTATGGATTAAGGTTTTCACGTCTCTAGAATGTTTGTTCATCTAATCGATGGTGCAAGAGAAATAACACATATTTGGACGTGTCTTGTATTTTCATTCAGATAAAATAAATAAATTTAACTAAATGATTATGTGCTTGAGCTCACTTGATATTTACATTGATGACAAAAGGTTTTCAGAAAGTTTTGTAAAATGCTAATATGTAAATAAAAAATATGTTTTTATTTCTTCAGCTTTTGTCATGAAACCAACTGTTTAGATTCTGTGGATCGTGTCATTAACAATGATCCCTACATTTTCGTTAATTCTAAAATTAACAACTAATGTTTTTAATTTCAAACACATTTTATCCGAATGGAGCTCATATGATCTTTAGATCATTAGATATGATTCAAAGCTTTGTGACATATCAACTCGTTCTCATAAACAATGATCTGAATGAAAGATGCCAAAATGAAGAATAGATTTGTTGATTTAAATGTCATTTATGCCATTGTAATTTATGGAGATTGTAATGATGATCAGGATAAAATCATATAGAGTTTGATTGCATTTGAGTTCACATAAAGAGTGTGGATTCAGGTTTACATTCCGAACAGCCACACCTTTTTAAATAAATGGAGCTTCACCTTCAGTGAGTCATCAGGTGTGGCTCTTACATAAGAGCTCATGTACATGAGATCAGACTCCACTCCTCTAGAAATCTGTTTATCCAAGCAATGGTTTAAAAAAAATAAAATATATTTAAATGTATCTTGTGTGTTTATTAAGATCAAATATATTAATTTAACTTCATGATTATGGCTTCGAGCTTATTTATTGGACATTTACCATAATGGCAAAATTCTTGGCCCGAAGGTCTTTAGAAAGTTATGTAAATTTTTCTAAAAGCATTTAATTTCTTTAGTTTAAAACCAGTCTGTTTACATGAATCGTGTTGCTAATCATCTCATACTTATAAACACTAATTTAGATAGAAAATTTGTGTGATTTAGATACCCTCAGGTGGCAATGCATTTAAAACAGTCATGATTCTCTAATGGAAATCATGAGATTTGCAAATCATTGCATTCTATATTTATTTTGGAATTTGAGTTAAATGTCGACATGCATTATCAAAAACTGAACAGAATTTAAACAGATTCATAAATAACCAGTAGATAGCAGAGAAAAGCTCCTTGGCAAAACAGTAACTAATAATGCAATAATAGCCAAATTATTAACTCCTTTCTTGTTCAACATAATCAACAATTGAACATTTTTGATAAAGGGAGTGCATCTCTTCAGGAACTCGAACTGCGTCGAAACGCTATGGGAACGAGTGTCCAATCACGTACACTAACCAGACCCTGCCTAGAGAGTGAGGGCCTCGGCACCAGCACATAGGACAGAGGAGCCCAGGGTGGCTCTGAGGTCAAGGTCATAGAACCTGACAAAGGTCAGCGGGGTGGACTTACCCACAGCGTCACAGATGTCCTGGAGTGACACTCCAGCAGACCAGGCCGTAGAGGCTACACAGCGGTGTGGGGAGGCCAGAGGACTCGTGAGCCGACACAATCGCATCCACTACCCATCTGCTCAAAGTCTGCTTATTGGCCGGGAAACCTTTCCTGTTAGAGCCGTAGCAGACAAGCAGCTGCTCCGACTTCCTCCATGGACTAGTCCTGCGGAGATAAGTGTCCAGTGCTTGCACAGTTGGTGCTGTCGCTCCTGTTCAGGGGCTCTAAATGGAGGAGGGCAGAATGCCTGCAACATGACAGAATGTGAGGGAGCCGAAGGCACCTTAGGTATGTACCCAGGTTTTGGATAGAGAAACGCTCTGGCCATACCAGGGGCAAACTCCAGGCGAGCCGGGGCCACGGACAGAGCCTGCAGATCCCCGATCCTCTTCAGGGAGGAAATGGCCAAGAGGAAGGTGGTCTTAATAGACAGAAACCTAAGGGCCACATTGGCTAATGGCTCGAGGGGGCTCAGATAGAGCCACCAGCACAACTTCCAGATCCCAGACAGGCACTCTGGGTCGTGTCCCGGGCCTCAGCCTAAATAAATTTATTCTTTTGAATAGAAGTAAAATATTAACCTGTTATGATTATATTGTTATCTACAGGTTACATGTATTACATTGCATGGCTTTAAATAAATAGTCTAGATTTTTTTATGTTTTTATATTTTCAGTTTTGTCATTAAAAATGTTAATGAAATCATCACTGATTCCTACTGATTTCATGTATGTTACTGTGGTGCTTTTATTTTCGACTTAATTCAGAAGTACTGAATAGAATGATAGGATTATGTTTGTTATCTTTTATAAGGCTAGAAAAATATTTACATTAGTTATTGTACAGAACTCATTTGCATCTACAAACTGATAAGACCTGCAAATAAAATGCAAATAAACCTACATCTGGTAGAAAGTCTTTATTTGCTCAAGTACAAGTTTATTTCTAAACCAGACTCAAAAGAGAAACTCATCCTCATTTAGGTAATATCAAGATAAAGTATTTATTATTATGCAAACAAATTCACCTGCAATAACACAAATCTTCTCTACGGTACTGCTCACCGTGGCACTGTGTCTACTTTCACACTGTCACATTTTTGCACTAAATTTTGTACACATGCACTTTAGGTTGTGCCCCAGTTGTTTTGTGTAGTTCTGTGTTACATATTGAACTAGAGATGGACGGTTGGGGGTCAGGTTTTTTTATAAAAAATTTGATAACTGCCAGTTTGAATGATTTTGGTACATAACCAGTGTTAAGGAAAGAAATTGTTAGTTTCAGAAGAAGTTGAAACGCTTCTGGAATTATCTGTGTGAAGACACATACAGGATCTAGAACACAAGTTGATTTTTTTTTTTTTATGCCAAAATATGATATACTTGATAAATGCAAGTAAAACATTGATCTTTTATGATTATATTGTTTTCTACCTGGTTATCTACATTTATTAAATTGCCTGTTAAGCCATGTAACTCAGGACACCCTCATTTCATGCTCTTTGTGAAATACTATCTAAGGTGAGCAGCATTATCGAGGGTGTAGTGGGATGGATTTGAGCAGATGGGTGGTTACAAGAAAACAAAAATCAAGTCTTTCCTTGTGACTCTTGCAATCTGTATAATCGAAAATTCCACAAATCTTTTAACAATTAAAGGAAAAAGCAGAAAAGGATGCAAAAGTTTAACAAAACACCAGAGCCAAAATATTAGCTAATTAGCAATTTGTTTTAGCTAATTATTACTATTAATAAATCAATCAAATATATATGCCCATGTCGTTATTTTCTGTTTACAATGTTTGGTATTTAAAGCTCTCCACGTTACCCAACAACATAAAAAATCATGTTAGAGAACTTCATGCAGAACAGACAGGACACTGCTGTGAATTTCTTTTTGGTTTTCTCTTGGCAGTCACTTTTCCCATCAGAGTAAAAACGAAAAAACTAAAACACTTATTCACATTTACATTATAGAATTTATCAGAGGGTCTCAGCAGCTCACATAAAACCTTGTAGTATACAATAAAATTAATGATGTATGAAACAATTTCAGGGTTATATTCTGTATCTTTAGAAAAAAAAAATCTTTGCTGCAAAAGTGCATAACTCACATTAGACACAATCATGGACTGTTTTTTTTCTTGCTTTCGTTGCTACTGAAATACACAAAGTTTTTATTTTCTAATCTGTAAAAATCAGTAAACAAATTTATAAATGGTTCTTGTTTTTTTTTCTACCTAGTTTATAACTCTAATAATCCCATTCAAATGACCCCCTGTTTAAATGTAAGTAGGTATATGGGGTTATACAGCAAATGGAAGTGTGTGAACGTTAAGGTTATACTGTAGATCTTTATGTGCTTCAAAACAGGGAAACACTGTGTGCAGGTAATAAACTCGCCAGCCATATATACATGATACAAGCCAAAACTTGCAAAATAAAAATAGCATTTTAAATTGTAAAGGTGTTCCTTCGAATAAAATCAACTAGTTTGAGATTTATATCCGTGTCATTTTCAAACTTAAACTAGAGTCCCCACTCTACTTTTACTAAGCAAATTAAACTTACTTTTTACTTTTACTTCAGTAAATCTTTAGACCAATATCTTTATTTAAGTCAAATTTAATTGAAGTAACTTGAACTTGAGAAGAATGTCCTATTACTCTTTTCACCTCTGCCCATAGATGAATTTATCTGAAATAATATCTCAATGCAGCAGTGGCATCTACTAATGTTTTCTACAATGTCTCCAATACTTCTGTGATGGATTTTTAATTAATATAAGATTGGTCATCAGGACACCTTGGAGATGGAGAAACCAAGAAAAACACAATAAGAAAATAGAAAAACAGGAAGGACAGTATGAACACATCACCATACAGTATCCTCAGTCTGTATGAAAATAGGGAAAACTGAACTGTAAAAAAGATATAATATATGCCTATGTTTGATTCAGACGACCAGGTGGATTTCATTGTGCAGCAAATGCGATAAATGTTGGAAAGGTGTGTACAGGTGCTAAAGATATCAAACAATTAATGGTTTGTGAGCAACCAGACAAACTGCATATTTCTAAATCTAGATAAGAATAATTGTCTGGTGATAGAACTATGTAGAGCTGTTATAACTTGTTTTGCAGCATAAACTGTAACTTAGAATCTTCTTTTTTTTGTAACTTGAATGTCTTATCAGGTTTAAATATCTACGGAGGATAGTGTATCATGTTTCTAATAAATTATTATTTTGTGGTATAGAAAAAAAGTCAGTGATGATGTGTTTTTATTCTTTGTTGTGTAATGTGCAAATATAAAAACAAAAAATGAAAAAAATGTTATCGGCCATTTTGAGACTGAAAACGATGTGTTGTTAGGTAGATTTTGTGGGGAAAAAGAATAAGTATTGAAGAATTGAAATTCAGAGACTCTTCTCCAGTAGTTCATGGTTTCTGCATCTTGAGGATAAACATTTATTAACATTCATGAAGATGTCACTTAATTTTAAACTTTGACAATGATTATGCCTGTCAAATGTCCTTGATTCTGTGGTCTTCCAAAGCATTTGGTTTTTTTTTTTCAACCACAGTATTTTTAGGTCTCTGATGCTCTGTGCTTTTTATTGCACATTTCTTTTTCTGTAAATCATTAATATTCTCTCTTTAAGAATTTTAAGAATGAATTCTATAATCTGAATTATTTTATTAAACTAACTAAGAAAAAAACTGTGTGACACAACAGCACTTTTTAAAAAGCACTTAAAGTTTATATGTAATTGATGCCATGTCTTCAGATTCATTAAGAATTTTTCTTTCCATTTCCTGACTTTCTTCTTTTTACTGAAACTGGGAAAGTACATCGAAACTGTCAGAGTTTCCTGTAGAAATCGCGCAGTGTGAAATAAATCCCTCCCCTGTTCATTTAGGCCTGACTATAAAACAGAAACTTCATTAGCTGCTTCATTTTATTTACTTTCCAAACACATCAACAATGAAGTTCTCCATTGTACTGCTGCTCTCCTGTATGCTCGTCCCTGAAGGTAAGAAATCGCACATTCCCGAGTGTAGTTTTAAATGGAATATACAATAAATCACACACTTGATGGTGGGATTTGTAGTAAATGTAGTTGATTTTTTTCTCCTTTTAGTGCTGATGCTAACGTGTCAGAAGTGCACTTCGTTTAACAATTCACCATGTCCAAGTACGCCGTTAAACTGTTCAGATGCGTGTTCCAGTACCACTTTTTCCTCCTACTCAAGTAAGTGAATGTGCATTTTGTGAATGTGAATCATGGTCTGATATTTGCAACAATATAATATTTAATGTAATACATAAATGTATGGATGCATCAATAATGTTAAGTTACACAGCATTCATTAAGCTGAGAAAAGAAATTCTGTATTCTATAAATTCTACAGAAAACTGTACGAGTGACACTTTTTAAGTGTTGTTTCAGCACCCTTTGGTTATTAAAATTTAGTTTAATTTGATTAGCTTTAACATGCATTAAAAAGCTTAAGATCATTAACACACACGTGACCACTTTTCAGTTTACAGCTACTTTATTTACAGTACATTCAACTGATGTCAGTACAAAACTGTATTTATGTTGTATTTTTAAATAATACGGGGTGTGAAATGTTCTGCAGGTGCTTCGAATGTGACAACTGTTCTTAATCTACAGAACTGCACAACACAAGGCTTTTGTTTAAATGGAAGCCTGAATTTGGGATCATCAAACTTACTTTTTAATACCCAATGCTGCAGCACTGATTTCTGCAACAACCAAACACTACCAGGTAAAACAACATATTATTTGCTTTTTATTTATTTTTTGCTTGTTTGTTTGTTTATGCCATCACAATTTTCTATAAAAATTTCATATATTAAATAAAGGCAGTGATCTAAAGGGTCCAAGTATCTCTGAAAAATGCTGCCACTAATGCTAAGTTTACACAAAACAATCTGTAGATCACGATGAAGATGAACACAATGATCCAATTTTGCGAATTATAATATAAAATGCCTGCTGAGAGATGACTTGATAAAGTGAAGCTGTTTTGCAACCAAGTAAATGAATCATAATTAGTAATACAGTCACAGATCATACAGGAAACAGTTTTCATAAAATTCCTGAGAAACGGAAGGTGTGTTTCCTAGTGGACATTATTAAAACACCTGTTTATTGTCAAATGTCTTTTTTGTAACATTGAGTTGTTATAAGTTGTTAAATCCTGCCCTGATCAATATTTCTTATATCATCACTTCATAGCAGTTTATACTGTAGTCTGTAAATGTGTTCAGTAGTTTTATTGTGTGTGATTTATTTTTTTCCTCTGATCAGCTTCTCCACAGCAGTTACCCAACGGCATTTCCTGCTACACCTGCATCAATAATACCTGCTCAGGAACTATGCAATGTGTGGGGGATCAGAATTATTGCATCTCTGTGAACACAAGTAACTCCATCTAATCATTCTCACCCAGTTATTATAAAGGCTGATTAAGTTAAGAATAAAAATATACTGTATGTATATATATATATATATAAATCATACATAGAATACAAATATATAATACGTACATATATTTACTATTTTCAATTTTGCCTTTTTTTTTCTTAATAATGCTACATGTACATAAGTATTTAGTTCCTTTATTCACAGCTTTGGTTAAAAATATTTCAACTTCATGAAACCCACACTCACTCTCTCTCTCTCTCTCTCTCTCTCCCTCTCTCTCTCCCTCTCTCTCTCTCTCTCTCTCTCTCTCTCTCTCTCTCTCTCTCTCTCTCTCTCTCTCTCTCTCTCTCTCTCTCTCTCTCTCTCTGTCTCTCTCTCTCTCTCTCTCTCTCTCTCTACACAAACAGCATTAGGGAACAATGTCACAACTCTGGCAGGATGCACAACCAAGAGCGCCTGTGATGTCGCTGCATTATTAAGCATACAGATAAATGCTAATGCGACTGTAAAATGCTGTCAGGGGAACCTGTGTAACGATGCTAAGAGCTTAACACTGAGCTTCCTCCCCATGATCATCCCTCTGCTCTGCTCCATCATCTTCTACTGAGCTTTAGAAAAAATATATATTTTTAAGGTGTTGATTAAATAAGTTCCTCCTTTCAAAATGATTTCTATTAAATTCATATTAACAAAATGGTTGTTATGCCGTTTTACTTTTTGAGAAATTATGATAATCGGGTTAAAATCATATAAAGCTGGACAGCATTTGTGTTCATATAAAGAGGGTAAACTGAAAAACTCTAACTATATTAATTGGTTTACAACAAAATTAACCAATTAACAATTAACATCGAGTGAACAGGGGTGTCAAGTTTTATCTTCCCATCATCCAATCTGATGTGTATTTAGGTTTCATGTCTCTAGAATGTTTGTTTATTAAATCAATGATGCAAGAGAAATAAAACATTTTTGGACATGTCTTGTATTTTCATTAAGATAAAATAAATACATTTATCTGAATGATTATGTGATTGAGCTCACTCGATATTTACATTGATGACAAAAGGTCTCAAAAAGTTTTGTAAAATGCTAATACGTTTTTATTTCTTCAGCTTTTGTCATAAAACCAGCTGTTTAGATTCTGTGGATCGTGTCATCAACAATGATCCCTTTTTTATCTTAATTCTAAAATTAACAACTAATGTTTTTAATTTCAAACACATTTAATCTGAATGGAGCTCTTTGATCTTTAGATCATCAGATATGATTCAAAGCTTTGTGACATATCAACTCGTTCTCATAAACAATGATCTGAAAGGACGATGCCAAAATGAAGAATAGATTTGTTTATTCTGAGACATACTGTGTCAAAGCAGTGCCAAGCCAAAAGTGGAAAAAACCAGCCACCTGGAGGCGCTATAATTCTTTTGTGCATTTTAATCAGTGCTTCTTAATTATTTTCTGTTACACCCCCCAAGGAAGAAGTAAACATTTCGAGCCCCCCAACTCTCCTCCATGACTGTAAATAGTATTATTTGTCTATAAAATTGTTATAAGTACATCTCTGCATAACACTGTATCGTTATTAACATTACAGAAAACAAAAAAAGAAAAAAAGTGGAGATTAACTTACAACAAAGCATAACTTTATTAACATTGATTTTTAGTTGATGAAAAAACTCAAGCGGTTTATCAGCCTGGTTGGGGTGTGATGTCTTAAAGTGATGCCTTCATTATTTTAGCTTCATGCAGTCCACTGCCAACATTTTTACACCCAGTAAACACACTGGTCTTTCCTCATGTCCCACCGTAGTCACAGTGAAGCTAAACGCTACATCCGATTCGCCATATTTTCTCGTCTTAGCTTTTGGGAGACTTATGTTTGTCTCATTATCTCTTTTCATTCCTTATACATTTTTTTATGATGCCTCTTAAGAGTTTGTTATCTGCACTCCACACCTCCTGCTCTGTGCTGTGTGCTCTTGTTCGGTGCAAAAAAAACCCCAACTCCCTGCAGCTAAAAAAAAGCAGTTCCCCGGGGTCACCTGCGCCCACCCTGGCATCGCCCCGAGCCCCCCCCAGGGGGACGCACCCTACTATTTGAGAAGGACTGGTTTAAATGATCATGCTATCATTCACACATGCACATGCTACTCACATAATTTCATATCATATTAGACTTTCTGGTTCTTATCTATTTTATATAAACAAACACTTTCAATCATGATTATTATTAATTACAGGCTTAATTAAGTGCTTTAAATTAACTCTGGTCTTTAAGCTGTATGCTAAATATACATTTTTATTATTAAAGGGCCATAATAGCTCATCAGTTGAATGTGGAACATCTTTAAAGGCATTCCCCGTCCCCTTTGTTTAACTCTGTATAACAGCAACGTCATTTCAATGAATGGACGAGTTCAAAGTAATGATGCTGAAAAGAAATGAAGGCATTGTGTTATAACTGAGGGTGATGCCCTCCTTCTGCACATCCACCCCTCAGTCCATTATTACTAAACTGGACATTGTGTTTTACCTGATTCATTTTTAAAACTTCTCCAATCTCACAACAATGAAGCTCCAGCTTGTTTTGCTGCTTCTCATCTGTATGCCTGTCTCAGACGGTAAGAAATCTGACATTTCCTGAAAGGAATTGATTTGAACAAAACAGTGGATCGTTTCCAGAAGATCCTCTGTAGATGCATCTGGAGGTCAGATTTGTTCTTACTGTATGTTTTTTTTCTTTAAGTGCTGTCGATAACATGTCAGGAGTGCATTTCGTTTGGAGTTACATCATGCACAAGTACGCAAGTAAACTGTTCAGATCAGTGTGCTACTGCCTCTGTTTCCTTGTATACAGGTAAGACGATGTATACAGTAGATACTGTTTGATTATTTTCCTTATATGTAAAGTGTACATTAGGGTCCACAAAATGAAATATATGAAATACATCAATACAGTTGGATAATCTGCTAATTTACTTGTAAAATAATGTTATATAATAATATAGTCTTTAATACAAAATACAAATGAAGTAAGTACATGTACATTTACCGATCTCTCTGGGCTGTGTAATGTGTCACAGGTACTACACAGGTAATAAATGTGAGTATGCAAACTTGCAGCAGGCCAAACATGTGTTTTAATGGAAGTTTAAACACAGGAACAATGAACATTATCAACTACAGCAAATGCTGCAGCACTGATCTCTGCAACAACGAAACACTTCCAGGTACAAACAAACGGCTGTGAGGATCGAATCTCACTAATGATGTGATTCTTAATGACCATGTGTGACACAAGGCTAGTTACAGGACATCACTGAACAACACAAACTGATAAATTAACAAATTGATAGGAGACTAATAGCAGTTTTAAAGATGCCATGATTTCTGGGACAACAATCTTTAGTTTTCTTCACATGTCTATGTTATGGGTTGGGCAGCTATCATAAAGAATACGCAAGCCACCTTATTGTATTTAAAGAATGACGCAAAATGTGTTGTTGTCTAACTAGAACCTTTCTGGTCACAATTCTATAAGATGTGTTTGGTAAAAACAAAAATGTTTCACCATCCAGCACAATGGCAACCAAAAACACAAGTCAAAGGAATGTTTTCAAATTTAGAACTTTGATCACAATCCTATAAAAACACTGTATAATCACTTGTAAATAAGTAAACAATGGAATAAAATTACCTGACGTAGAGGTAGATTTAGTCAGAAACACACTGAATTAATTATGATAAATTATACATGAAAATAACGTAAATTGTTACAAATATATTTTATAGTGTAAGAATAATGACGAGTTTCTAAATGACTGCTCGATGGTGTACGTGGTGACGTTTGATTAAGAAACATGCTTTGTTTAGCACCACCACAGTCTCCCAACGGCCTGTTGTGCTACACATGTGACCCTCACGGCTGCTCAAGAACACTGAACTGTATGGGAGATCAAAACTTGTGCATTTCTACCACAGGTGAATATTACTCATTTTATTCACGGGGTTAAAGGTTTCCCTGGTTTATTGAATAAAACAGCAACACGTGATTTACTTTTTATCTTCTCAGAGTAACTGTTGAGATTTTTTGGCTCATTATAGCAGCTGTAAACAGTCTTTCCTTTAACAGTCTGTGAAACAAAGCATTTCTGAAGATACACATGAAAACAAAAAGAACAGAGAAAGTCAATATACAGTATTGTTCAAAATAATAGCAGTACAAATGTAAAGCAGTTTTAAAAAACTGTGGTCATACAATTGTACAGTCAACGGCACACACTGCTATTTTTTTTAACACACCCCTTTCAACTTATTGCCCAATTGCAAAGCCTTAAAAGCGTGCATATCATAAATGCTGGGTCTTGTTTATTTTCTGAGAATCTACTGCACCTACTGGTAACTTGTTTGCCACATAGCAATAAAACATACACTAAAAACCTGGATTCTTCTGGTTAGTCACATTGTACTGCTATTATTTTGAACAATACTGAATATTCAAAGCTCTATAGGGTGCAGTTTAACAAGGACTCTTGCTTTCTTTTTTATTGTTCATCTTGTCCTGATACATTACTTTTTTTTAATCTAAACGCTTTAGAACATTTCTTGCTTATACACAATGAATGGAATCTTGTAAAATATAATCTTTTTCCTGTCTCTTTCTCACTCTCTTGCTCTCAGTTCAACAAGGGTACGGTCAGATGATTATAAAAGGATGTGCATCCAAAAGCATTTGTAATATGACCAGACCAAACTTTCATGGACTTGTGGCAGGGAATGTGCAGTGCTGTCAGGGGAACCTGTGCAACAATGCTGAGAGCTTCACACTGAGCTTCCTCTTCATGCTCGTCCCTCTGCTCTCCTCCATCCTCTTACACTGACTTAATACCTCCCTGAACTTATGAGACAAAAAGTACAAATTAAGGTTTCTTTTAAGGTGTTGAGTGTAGGATTTTCACTGTCTAGGTTTTGTCCTGCTAATAATCAAAGGCGTGTATGTTTATTAATCTTCTATAATAAATTCAGCTGAGATGAATATTTGATTTATTACAGGCTGCATTGTAGACGATAGTCACAATCTCTTCCTTTCAACAAACAGGATATTTTGAGGTCCAACAAATGTCCTGTGAAAAAGTATTTGGATTGATACACTTCTCACCTGGTCACACAGATGTTCACCAACCCTGCACATGAACCTCATTTCTGCTGCCATGTCTTACAACTTCCTACTTTCTTTTATTCTTTTACTGGTAGCTCACAACCACAAACAATGATATCCCACTAACATCCTGGAAACGATATTAACCTCAGCTTGATTTCATAGCCCCAAAAATAAGTCTCTCATGAAGCTGTGCTAATATATTATTATTATTTAATAATTATTATTGTTATTATTTGTTCAAAAATCGTAACTTTTTTATTTAGAAATGCAATTTAATATAATATTAGACAACCGTCTCAGTCAAAAATACCACTGATGGCTCTTAATGCATTAAAATCGGTTATTAGAAATAGATGTAAAATTTTACTTTATACTCTTTAAAACAATTCTCCACCTTTGTTTCTCCAGGTGTTCATTTTACTTACCACTAAGTAATGTTCTCGCATTTTCTCTCGTCATACTACGGATGCAAATTCTATATATAGAAATTGATATACAAAATGATGATTTTATACATTTATCACAACAGATTCACTGGATCCATCCTGATTTTAAAGAATTAAAAGCTAAAACAAATCTTTAGTTTAGTTTTTAGTTTGACCTTTTTGAGTTGTAAATCACAATTATTCATATCAATTCATTTAAATATGCAAATATTTAATAAAAATGCAGCACGTTACATGCAAAGCAAGGGCATCTGCCTCAGGTTTTGAATATATATGTAAATACTTTTAACGAAATTGCTGGTTTCGTTCAACAGAAAGGAAATAAACACAATTTTAAATGATTAAACTTTACTAATATAGTGTACAGTATATCCTGTGCCGTAAAAGTGTTATTAAAGTATAATTTTGCAGTGTTTTTGCTAAATTATTAGCCACAATTTCATATAAAATACAGAATATGAAAGCCATGTTGTCTTTACAGAGGCATCACCTGCAGTATTTATAATAAAAATCTACTCTGTGTGTAATAATACATCTTTTTATAGACTATAGAAGTTAAATAAATGAACAGTATCACATTTATGCATTTCATTTAAACACTAAATATTTTAGAGTGCACATTCAGCCGCATTGTAAATCAGAAGAAAAAAACGGATGTTATATTCACATTTTATTGTTTGTTTGTTTATTTAGCTTTTCTTACCATAGTCTCTCCCAACAGAGTTTTAGACTTGTGGTAAACTAAGTCTGAGACCTGAATCAGTATTCATATACAGACTAAGAATCAGTATCAGTATTTATTTATTACTAAAGATTTTAAAGCACTTTTCACATCAGGTATAAACATCTGCCAAATGCCATCGATATAAATGTCAGAGAAAATGTGTATCTTGTTTTCCTGTTTTGGTGGTGAACCTCATGTATTATTCAAAAACCTCTAAGCTTGAGAGCTGTTGATGTACATTTGACCTAGAACACTTGTGGTTTATACAAAAGAGAAAGTTAAGCCTCCCTCAATATCTGAAGAATCGAAACCAATGGAAAGCATTGCCCATGTGCCAAGTTTACACACCCTTTCATTCATCACTATCAATTCTGGCTTCCTTTCACAGTTCACTTTTTAAACCCTTCTGCCTGGCAATATTGCCAAAGACCTTTATAGTTATACATTTGGGTATAAAATATAAGGAAATGATCGTGTGATAGATCACAATTTAATCTCTCTTTCTTTCTTACTTTCTTTCTTTCTCCTTTCAAAGCTTTAATAATGTGAAATGCAAATTTGGTTGTGAAAAATTGCAATAGAAGTAGAATTTAATGTTTGTTTTTTTGCTTTCTATCAGCACTGAGTTATAAAATTAATTTTTGTTGGTGAGTGAAAATAGCTAAAGAGAGTTTAACACAAGAAATATTCACTCAGTGGACATTCAGGACCCATAACGGCCTTAATGAAATAACTTTTTACCTGCCTCTTGTCCGTTCAGTCCAATGTGAATTTTAATTTTAATTTCTTAATTCCATTACCAACCATCTGATTTTGAAGCACCTTAAATACTCCAAAGCTTACATTTACACACACACACACACACTCACTCACACACACACACACACACACACACACACACACACACACATACACACATACAAAACCATACAACATGTTTAAATTACTCTTTTTTTATAGATTTCGCAACTCTTGCAAAATAATAGTAAATAAGGAATCTGGTAAAATGAGTAAAATGTACAGGTCGGTGTATACACATGACACATGACACATGACACATGATATTTCATTTTTGTGCAAATATCTCACATTTGTTTTGTCATTGTTTTTTTTCTGGCCAATTGGTTTGTAAGGGGTTAAGCTAAAAAAACACAACCTAACAGTCTTATGCAATTCGCAGTAAGTGAAACACTGCAATAGAAAAGGCAGGTTATTTCTTGTTCACTCAAATTTGCATATTAAATAAAACCTAAATTAATACAATGTCTAATACGAGATCTCTACATAAAAACCTCAACTGTGAAAGAGGAAGTGAAGAAACAACTAAACAGATCAAAACCACTGTGTTGGTTGTGTGTGAGAATAGAAGACTTAATAAATATATACTTTATAGAATTATAAAAACTGAGAAGTTGAAACAGGTGTGTTTTTGTGTGTGTTTGTGTGTGAAGTCTTTGCCATCCGCCTCTGTATTTAAGTAAATTTTTCCGTTAACGGTATTTTACTTCACTATTTATATTTCAGACAACTTTTTACTTTTACTCATTACATTTTGTTCTTTCTATTGCTTACATTTTCAGACACGTTACTTCAGTTTTAATCTGTTTGGTTTACATGATCAATATTTTCTCTTCTTCTCATTGAGCCATTTTCAGCACAATAACCTGTTTCTTTGTCATTGTGCAGCTTTTTTAACCTCCCACTGGTGTAAATGTCCTGTTTCTCACACGCCACAGATGTAGACTAGTTTCTAAAGCTCACAATCAGCAGGCAGAAGGAAGTCTGTGGTTAATGTGGATGAGACAGAGGGAGTCAGCGTTTAGTGGCATTTATTCTTCATAATGCCAAAACAAACTTAAATAACGCTTTTTAATCGTACAGATAAGAGCAATACATTATTCGAATCTGTAAAGGCTCTTCTTTTATTCTTATACACTCATAGTAACAACAAAATGCAACAAAATTCTGTAAAATACAGAAAACAGTCAGGGGGCGCTCTCTGAGGTCTCTGTCATCTCTCGTCACAGACACATAAATAAAACAACCTGAATCTCAGTGAATATTTGCCTCACAGACATAATAAACTGGTGAATAGAAAGCGCAAAATGTCTACTTTTAATTAAACCATCGAATATTCTCTGATTCTGTAATCCATATAGAAGTTAGATGTGGTACAGTTTCTCCGGTATCACCTCGTTAACCGTCCGTGTGGAAACATATTAAAAGTTCCATTTGGGGTCCTGGTTATTTACATTATTCAAAATGTTGAGTTTGGTTTCACTAATAATAAACATACATTTGCATAAAGCACCAATATTTCTCCATGTCCATGTTAATTAGAGTATTAAAAAACGAAAAGTATTCATTTATAGTACATTTTGAACAGATTTAAATGTGCGATTGAGTTGCGATTAAATATTTGTAATCGATTGACAGCCCTAATATTAATATGTGAATTTAAGGTACCAGTGTGACACTAAAACAGGTAGTAATAATGACTACTTCTTACTAAAGTACATGTCAGAGTCCAAACTTCTTCACTTGAACCTGAGTGAAAAAGTGCAGTCAGAACTTCAACTTTTACCAGAGCATTTTAAAACATGAGTATCTGCACTTCTATGAAGGATGCGTGTACTTTTGCCAGCTCTGCCGGTAAGTGATGGTTCTCTGGGCATAAAAAGGCATATTGATGAGAAAATGAATCAGCAGACATGCTATGGTGATTCAAATCAGTCTTTCCAAGCATGGCAAGCAAACATATGAAAAACTTGCTGAATGGACTACAGCAGCAACCACATCAGGTTGTCGAAGAACAGGAGTCAAAAACATCTCCTGGTCAGATTACTATTGATTTCTGCTGCACGATGTTGATCATAGGCTGATAATTTGGCACCAACAGCATCATGTCAACAGTTCAGATTGGTTGAGTAAAAATGGTGTGGGTAAGGTTCTCTTGCCACACATTGGGACACTAAATACTAATCGAGTATCATATGAATGCCACAGTATTCACTGAGTATTATATAAGTTGTACTGACCATCTTGTGTATTTGATTTGTCCCACAGAAAATGTCAAGCATGAAAAAAGGCCAGTGCTGTCACAAAGCACATTCTGTCTCAAACTGGTTCTATGAATAGACTTCTATGTGGATTTCATTTTCATAACAAGATTTCAATGAGTGCAGGATAAAATATTCAGTATTGTTCAAAATAATAGCAGTACAATGTGACTAACCAGAAGAATCCAGGTTTTTAGTATTTTTTTTTTTGCTACGTGGCAAACAAGTTACCAGTAGGTGCAGTAGATTCTCAGAAAACAAACAAGACCCAGCATTCATGATATGCACGCTCTTAAGGCTGTGTAATTGGGCAATAAGTTGAAAGGGGTGTGTTAAAAAAAATAGCAGTGTGGCATTCAATCACTGAGGTCATCAATTTTGTGAAAAAACAGGTGTGAATCAGGTGGCCCCTATTTAAGGATGAAGCCAGCACTTGTTGAACATGCATTTGAAAGCCTGAGGAAAATGGGTCGTTCAAGACATTGCTCAGAAGAACAGCGTACTTTGATTAAAAAGTTGATTGGAGAGGGGAAAACCTATAAATAGGTGCAAAAAATGATAGGCTGTTCAGCTAAAATGATCTCCAATGCCTTAAAATGGAGAACAAAACCAGAGAGACGTGGAAGAAAACGGAAGACAACCATCAAAATGGATCGAAGAATAACCAGTATGGCAAAGGCTCAGCCAATGATCAGCTCCAAGATGATCAAAGACGGTCTGGAGTTACCTGTAAGTACTGTGACAGTTAGAAGACGTCTGTGTGAAGTAAATCTATTTTCAAGAATCCCACCACAAAGTCCCTCTGTTAAAAAAAAGCATGTGCAGAAGAGGTTACAATTTGCCAAAGAACAGATCAACTGGCCTAAAGAGAAATGGAGGAACATTTTGTGGACTGATGAGATTAAAATTGTTCTTTTTGGGTCTAAGGGCCACAGACAGTTTGTGAGACGACCCCCAAACTCTGAATTCAAGCCACAGTACACAGTGAAGACAGTGAAGCATGGTGGTGGAAGCATCATATGGGCATGTTTCTCCTACTATGGTGTTGGGCCTATTTATCGCATACCAGGGATCATGGATCAGTTTGCATATGTCAAAATACTTGAAGAGGTCATGTTGCCTTATGCTGAAGAGGACTTGCCCTTTAAATGGTTGTTTCAACAAGACAATGTAAACAAACACACTAGTAAACGAGCAAAGTCTTGGTTCCAAACCAACAAAATGAATGTTATGGAGTGGCCAGCCCAATCCCTGCACCTTAATCCAATCGAGAACTTGTGGGGTGATATCAAAAATGCTGTTTCTAAAGCAAAACCAAGAAATGTAAATGAATTGTGGAATGTTCTTAAAGAATCATGGAGTGGAATAACAGCTGAGAGGTGCCACATGTTGGTTGAGTCCATGCCACACAGATGGGAAGCAGTTTTAAAAAACTGTGGTCATACAACTAAATATTAGTTTAGTGATTCACAGGATTGATAAATCCTAGAAACAAAAATGTTTGTACAAAATAGTTTAGAGTTTGTACAGTCAACGGCACACACTGCTATTTATTAACACACCCCTTTCAACTAATTCTCCAATTGCACAGCCTTAAGAGCGTGCATATCATAAATGCTGGGTCTTGTTTGTTTTCTGAGAATCTACTGCACCTACTGGTAACTTGTTTGCCACGTAGCAATAAAACATACACTAAAAACCTGGATTCTTCTGGTTAGTCACATTGTACTGCTATTATTTTGAACAATACTGTAAAAGGTCATGATCAAGTCAAAAATCAGATTTTGCGTAAATACACAAGAGCACATTTTCTCTTCTGTATTTTATTTTCCTAAACACTCCACAATGTTATAATGTCATTAGCTGGGAGTTGAATTTCAGAAAAAGAGAGAAAAGGAAAGCTAAGCCTCTGAACCTTTCAAAAAAACAATTCAAGGTATATATTTGGAAATCTGCATGAAATCCCTCCACCAAATGTACAACCCACTTCATGCATTATCATAAAAAACAGACCTTCCTTTCAGACACACATTTTATTCCCATCTGCTTCACTTTCACAAACTCTACACAAACACCAGCAATGAAGCCTCAAGTCACACTTTATAAAGGAGTCAAAATTATAAAGGAAAACAACTGAAGGCATGTGAATCCACACATCTTTAGTTAATAGCTGCTTTTTTTCTTTTGAAACGCTGTTGCGATTTTAGAAGACGAAAAAGGTCAAACCCGAAAACACTGACTATAGACGGCCAAATAAGTCAGATAGTAACTGAAGATTCCTGCATCACTGTATCAGGTGCACTAAGATCTGCTAAGATCTACACTAATACGAATATATTATTCAAGAAGAACATAATGTGTTATAAAAAAATTATTGTATTAGAAAGTTTGCCCACACAGGGCAAATAATTAATACTAGGAGTACATGATTTGTGATTTTTATTCCTTTATTTTTAATCTCTCTCTCTCTCTCTTTTGCTCTCTCTCTCTCACACACTTTCTCTCTTTCTTTCTCCCCCCCCCCCCACCTCTCTCTCTTTCATTTTCTCTTTTATTGTGTCCTTTAGTTCAACATGAAATGAAACCCATGTCCATAAAAGGGTGCGTATCCAGAAAGGTCCGCTTGCATCAAGATCAGTAAACATGACAGAAATGTGTTTATCTAATGTACAATGCTGTGAGGGGAATCTGTGTAACGCTGCTGAGACTGTCACAACAAGTTTACTCCTCTAATCATCCCTTTGCTCTCCTTTATCCTCTCCTGAATTACATTTATTAGTTTGCTGTAGCACTAACTATGGTATTCCACTATTTGAAGCAGTTCTTACAGAGTTCTATACATTCTGTTGGGTCAGGTTTGTGCCTGTACATGTAATACATGCAGATTAGATTTTATTTATATTCTGTTATTAATAATAAAATAAAGCAACATGCAAAGTAAAAACAAGTAACATGTGACTCAGTCATTGTCCAGGCCTTGACCCAGCCATGACCTCCTAACCTGAAGTCACTGCACTTATAAATATAAATATACTGATGCCTTTTATAATATACTGATTTGACTAAATTAAATTGCTTTGTTGGGAGTGATGAGGATGGACCGGATTAAAAATGAGTTTATTAGAGGGACAGAGCATGTAGGACGTTTTGGAGACAAGGTGAGGGAGGTGAGATTGAGATGGTTTGGACATGTGCAGAGGAGGGACATGGGGTATATCAGTAGAAGACTGCTGAGGATGGAGACACCAGGAAGGAGAAAAAGAGGAAGAACAAGGAGGGGGTTTATGGATGTGGTAAAAGAAGACATGCAGGTAGGAAGAGGCAGATGTAGAGGACAAGGGGGTGTGGAGACGACTGTGGTGACCCCAAATGGGAGACAATGTCTTGTGAAAAGCGCTATAGAAATAAACTTGACTTGACTTTTAAGTATTCACTGTATCCCTGATTAAGCATAAGGGCTGTTCAAATATCTACAAATTAATATTTTAGATATTGCTCAGATGAGACACAATTTGCTGTTTGTCTGAAAAGCCCAGGAAGTTCATCTGGTGATATTTCAAATGTATTGACTTTCTCTTTGTCAGGTTTTTAAAGAGATTTTAGAGATTCCTGTAGTTTGACGTATCACATTTAAAACATAATCATCAACATCATCTATTATATACATTTCTATTAAAAACACACCCTTGTGCTTGTTCAGTAGATCCAGAAATAAAGATAGCAGAAGTGTCAATACTCAGTACAGTTACTACATAATAGATTTTTTTTTGGTGCCTTTTTGATCTTCTGCCAGTGGTTTTCACGAAAAGACAAATACAAAGTCTCACTTTTTAAGAAATGAAACGTATGAAACCCCTCCTACTTTGCAAACAATCACTGCACATCCTATAAAACCAGACTCTGTTTCAGAGCTCACTTTTATTTCATTCCCTCTGTTGGCCATCAAACATTGATTTCTACAAAAACATCAATATGACGACTCAAGTTACTCTTCTGCTCATCTGCATGCTTTTCCCCCAAGGTAATGCAACTTATTACAGCAAATTACAGCAATCATGTACATCATGTAAATGTTTTTCATTTTCTGTTCTAATTTTTTTTCCTTCTCAGCATGGTCACTGAATTGTTATGAGTGTCTGCCAGGAATAACAAATTGTCAAGAGAAATCTTGCCCTGATAAGTGTCTCACTTCGACCACCTCTGTCTACGTGGGTATGTGAAAGAAATAATTCCTAACAATTAAAGTATTTATATTTGCTTAAAGAATAATGAAAGATGAATTTGAGCTTAAACGTTTTTTCTTTAATAGAATGCATTTTTTTTTACATCTTTGTTTATATTTCTGTCAGTTTATCTTTTTCTTTCTTTCTTGGTGTAATTTATACAAAACGTTCCCAAAGCTTGTCATGTTTCTGAGAGCTTCACCCTGTCTTTTTCATCCTTACTGCTGTTCCACAAAGATAAATATCATTATAAACTATCAGAAAGTGTAATTTCTCCATCCAATAAAACTCATAATGAGGTAATAATATACACACTTTCTGTAATGAAGGTGTGACCCTGTGTCGCAACAGTGCCGTTATTCACTGCGCACCTTCTGCGGCGGCGAATGTGGAAAGCCAAAGTAGTCACAAAGGCGCCACTGCAGGCTTTTAATATACGAGTAGTTATTGAAGTATATGTCAGTGTGTGTTCTAAAATGAGTCTCTCCTCGTTAGAGAGACCAAAATAATCTACGGTTAAAATTATAAAATTTAAAGTGTCTGTCAGAGGCGGACTGGAAAACTATATAGTAACATTTCACTGAAGAAGGACGTGACTGCTAGCTAGCTTTGTCCAGGTTCTGGTTCCTGGTTGTTGAAATCAGAAGGAGGTTCCAAGCAAAAAAAAACTTAGTTGCACCCCGGGATGTAAAAAGATGTAGCAACAAAACCTGTTACATAACTGTTTCTCAAATTTGTTAAAACTGAACAAACTAAGGAAAGTCTGTCCTCAGCAATCAAGCTAAAGCAGTGATCCCCAAGCTTTTTTACATTTTCAAGTAATCATAATTCAGGGAGCTTAATTTAAAACTTGTAATAAATTTTTTTTTTTTATAAAATAACAAAACTGTTTTCATTCTTTCTGTGTGGCCCCAAGACCAGTCCATGGCCTGGTGTTTGGGAACTAACTGTTCCAAAAAATACCAATTTAGAAAAAAAACATTCAAACTTCCCAACAATGCTACTTAAATACAAAAGACATAAAAAAAATTATCTCAGTACTGAGGCCCTGAGACTTCCTGGTGGCACGCAAATGCTTAGATGGCAAAAAGAACAAAAATATCCAAATAAAAATCTAACTATAAATGTACACTTGATATTTATTAACAGTGATAAAGTATTAAGCTACAGTATACTAGTTGTGTAAAACAGTTATGGATCAGGCTGAGGACTGGGCTAATAACCTGATATGTGAACTGTTCTCTAGGCACTACAAAGATCTCAGATGTTAATGTACAGAGTTGCGGCACACCAGATTCGTGTATAAGCGGAAGCATGAACCTGGGATTAACGAAAGTAACCAGCAACAGCAAATGCTGCAGTACCTCTCTCTGCAACTCTGAAAAACTTCCAGGTAAAATACACGCTTAAAGCCGATAAAGTATTCTCTTTTTCTCAATTTTATTAATATTTTATATTAATAAATGTAATAATAAATGTATTTTGTATAGTGCATGTTAGCTAGCTAGCTTTAGATATTATTGCAGTAATCCTTGATCATGTTTGAGACACAGTGAGCTTTTGGTTTGATTGTATTTCTATGTGAAGCTCTTCAGAAGCAGTCTCCTAATGGGAGAATGTGTTACACCTGCGATGGTAAAAGCTGCTCAGGAACAGTGAAATGTGAAGGAGACGAAGACCGCTGCATCAGTTTATCAGGTGAACATGATCATATCTGTCGTGTGTTATGAACATATTTGGGTGAAAACACATTGTTCAAAATAAAATCTACATTGCACCTGGATAGAACTTGGTATTTCTAAACTCTCCGTCTGTCTCTCTCGCTCTCAGCTCAACAAGCGAACACTGTGGTGTCAATGAAAGGATGCGTATCCAAGAGCTTCTGTGTTGCTTCTGCATCAACAAGTACAGCAGGATTGGGTGTATCAAACATTCAGTGTTGTGATGGGAACCTGTGTAATGGTGCTGAGAGCTACAAATTGAGTTTCCTCCTGATGCTTGTTCCTCTGCTCTCTTCCATTCTCTTCTAATGAAATGTACACTGATGGAAAGCCACAGTTTTTGTATTGTGTAAAACAACATGCCATTTTTTCTCTTGTTTATGATGCTGATTAAGAATTCTGTTTGCTTGTTTCCCAGTTAACTGTGGTTTCGTATCCTGTTCAAAATTGTAAACATGGCATTTTATTCACGTGATTCAGTGTTTTATTTAAAGACTGTTTGATGAAAATGATGTTAACAATGATTACAAAAAAGTCCAGTAAAAATCTGCTGGATATTACTCAGGCTTATATATTATTGTTGGTTTTTTTTTTTAAATCCCAAATGCTCCTGAAATGCTTTTTGTTATTACAGTAACCCCCTGTTTACTGCGATAAATGAAAAACCACGACAAAGGGACGCCACCCCAAAAATATTTTGTGTACAGTACTGTACTGTAGTTAATAAATACATTTTACATCTTACATTTTAAATGGAGCAAATAAATAAAAAGGGGAACTCTTTTTTTTTCTTCTTAAGTTTCATTATAGTTTCATATGACTATGGTTCCACCCTGACCAAGTTTCGAGGGCTGTCACTCATCTGTCTGCCTGTTCAGATCTGTACCTGATCACAACAACTTCTAAAACTTCCAACCACACACATGCCCATAAACATAATACAAAAATAAATAAATAAAATAAAAGATTTTTACAATATTTGTAAGGAAAAAAGAATCTTCAGTATGCACCACCAACTACTTGTTGTGGAACCTGCAGCCACATAATGTTTAATGCAAACAGACCGTTAACTTTCCCAATGTTTAGTTTGTGTACGTTTGTTGTGTACAATGGAAATGACACAATTTGGAAAAATTCAGATTTTGAACAGCATGAAGTAAAATGTTACTTAAGAGATTTAGCCACATCCCTCAAGCCAGTCTTTGACACGACAAGAAGTGAAGGTAAATAATAAAAAAAAGGGGAAGGTTGTAGCTCAATAGTTATTTACCAGAAGGACACAGGTTCAAATCCCAGCATCAAAAATCTGCCACTGTGGTTCCCTTGATCACGGTCTTCAACTCTCAACTGCTCAGTTGTAAATAGTTGTGGATAAGGGCATCTGATAAATGCCATAAATATGTTGTACATGTAAACAAGGCTTTTAAACATGGTCCGAAAAAATGAGCACATTCATCCCACCCGAGACGAGCTACATTTACTCAGCTACAGGTATCTGTTCATTCATTACACTTTCTCAACCACTGATCTTCTGTGCACTGCGACTGTGTGTTTCATGATTAGAGGAAAATTGGACCTCATCTTTAGGAAGTTGCTCCAACACCCATTTCTACCTTTAAATCATTTTGTAGAAAAACATGTCCACACTTAAGACTTGTTTAGGTTTAGTGCAGCAGCTATGTGAGATGTTCTTCTATCTTCTTCACAACCTGATCGAATTTTGATACCAAACCCAAAAGTAAACATTTAGAACTAACAGAACACAGCAAGGCAACAAGAATCACCTGTCAGTCATGTGGTCCAACATTTCTGACCAAAAAAATGTTGATCCGTGTCACGTGTGTGTTCATCAGTCATATTGATGAGTGTGTAAATTTCAGACAGCAGAAATGGTGTGGATGTGTGTTAACATCTGACACACAGTGCTGTACATTGCACTGGTATATGGAATGTTCTGTAGATGTGCCAAGATAAAGGATGTTTATAAATGTTTATTGACTTGCAGTGTGTCAGACATGTATTCAAGCAGTGGAGTAAAAAAAACTGAAACACTGCCAGGTCATTAACACTACATCAGAGTTCAAAAGTTCAACAGGCAGAGAAGGAACAGTGATCTGTACTACTGTAATATCTCCACTGACCATAACAAAGTATTTAAAGACCAAATCTTTCTCATGTGTTCTGAACCAACCCTAATAAATCTCTCTCTCTCTCTCTCTCTCTCTCTTTCCTGACTTGCTGCCCCTTTGCTCAAACACACCCTTGCAATTTTTTTCCTTTCTTTCTTTCTTTCTTTCTTTCTTTCTTTCTTTCTTTCTTTCTTTCTTTCTTTCTTTCTCTCACTGTGTAATGTGAGGTACAGTTGAATGAATCAGTAAATGAGTGTGTGTGTGTGAGTGAGTGAGTGAGTGAATAAGTGAGTGTGTGAGTGAGTGAGTGCGTGAGTAAATGAGTGTGTGAGTGAGTGAGTGAGTGAGTGAATAAGTGAGTGAGTGAGTGAGTGAGTGAGTGAATGAGTGAGTGAGTGAGTGAGTGAATAAGTGAGTGAGTGAGTGAGTGAGTGAATAAGTGAGTGAGTGAGTGAGTGAGTGAATAAGTGAGTGAGTGAGTGAGTGAGTGAATAAGTGAGTGAGTGAGTGAGTGAGTGAATAAGTGAGTGAGTGAGTGAGTGAGTGAATAAGTGAGTGAGTGAGTGAGTGAGTGAATAAGTGAGTGAGTGAGTGAGTGAGTGAGTGAGTGAGTGAGTGAGTGTGTGAGTGAATAAGTGAGTGAGTGAGTGAGTGATTGAGTGAGTGAATAAGTGAGTGAGTGAGTGAATGTGTGTGAGAGTGAGTGAGTGAGTGAATAAGTGAGTGAGTGAGTGAATAAGTGAGTGTGTGAGTGAATAAGTGAGTGAGTGAGTGAGTGAGTGAGTGAGTGAGTGAGTGAGTGAGCAATTTTGGTATTTTCCAGCCAAGTGACTGAGTAAAGCATTAAAGAATTGGTATTTATTTGGGAATACGGTTTACTCTAATGAAGGTTATAACTGAACTTCCCACCTATAACACAAACCATGTAATTGCATTATTTGTCCACTAGATGGCTTCCAATGGTTGACATGACCACTAAACTTTCTTTCGGCTTCTACCATTAGGGGGCACCACAGCGGACCATCCGCATGTTTTGATTTGGCACGTTTTTATGCTGGATGCGCTTCCTAATGCAACCCTCCCCATTTATCCAGGCTTGGGACCAGCACTAAGACTTGTGCAATCCTAATGGCTGGGGTTGCATGTGGTGAGAGATACACTGAAGGCAGGCAGTTCAACACCTCGTCTCTTCTACTATAAAGTCATGCTGTTGTAATAGATGCAGTATGCAGTTAGCATTGTCCTGCTGAAATATGCATGGCTTTCCCTGAAAAAAATCATCATCTGGATGGAAGCATTTGTTGCTCTAAAACCTGTATATACCTTTCAGCATTGGTATTGTTTATTCAGGTGCACAAATGCACTCCATACCATCAGAGATGCAGACGTTTGAATAAGCACTGATAAGTTGGATAAGATGGTCGATCTGCTCTTCAGTTCGGAGGATGTGGCGACCATAATTTATTCATTCATTCTAAACAAAATTTCAAATTTCACCACAGAAGAGTTTTGCGCTTTCCCTCAGTTTATTCTAAATGAGCTTTGGCCCAGAGTAGATGGTGGCGTTTCTGGATCATGTTCACATATAGGTTCTTCATTTGCATGATAGAGATTTAACCTGCATTTTTTGGATAAAATGGAAAACTGTGTTCACAAACAATGATTTCTGGAGGTGTTAATAAACCACATCTTGGTGTATCATAACTGTTTTCAATGCAGTGCCACTTGAGAGCCTGAAAAAAAGAGCCATCCAGTATTTATTGTCACCCTTGAAGCTTGCATACAGAACTTTCTCCAGATTCTCGGAATCTTTTGATGTGCTGTAGATGATGAGATATTCAAAGTCTTCACATTTTACTGTTGAGAGACATTTATTTTTATATTAATGTGTAGACAGCTTTATTGTAGTTTGGTAAACTTCTGCTCATCTTTACTTCTGTGAGCCTCAAATTCAAAATGACCCGAATTCTTTCTTAAAATGGCACAATTTCTGAACATTTGAAATCTTTTATGGTCTCTTGTGAATAAAATATGAATTTTGAGATTTGTAAATCATTGCATTCTTTTTTATTTACATTTAACACAGACTCCCAACTTCTTTTGAAATTGGAGTGGTATTTAAACACACACACAAAAAAAAAGGTGCACAACACAACTCTGAATACCAGGAACTTTCTTATCTATTTGAGTTGCAGATGCTGAACACTAATTATTAATGTACATGCATGTAGAGTACATGATTAAGGTAATACATGGTGAACCCTCACATTTATATACAGGAACTATAAACAAATTACTCTTTAATTTAACTTTGCTTTTGTTTATTTTTTTGAGGATAATAATTATTTTTCAGACAATAAGGAGGAAGTTCAGTGCACATTCCTTCCTCATATAGAAATCTATTGACGTCAAGCTGTTTAATATAAAAACAATAAATCTGGCTCAGTTTTGGATACAAGCGATTAGGCAGTACTTTATACCAATACACACACACACACACACACACACACACACACACACACACACACACACACACACACACACACACACACATACCTACACACCATGAAATAGCAACCAATCAATTTTTAGAGACTTCTTTCTTTCTATTTTTTTTTTCAAATGATTTAAACATATTTGTTGAAGAATCAGAAACAGTATTAACTGCAGGTTTATTATTGCATGTGGACACGTAATTTTTTTAAATAAATATGTGTGTGGAAATTGTTTAATACTGTTGTCTCTCAAAGGTTCCCTGTTTTTATTGAACTTTGGTCTCACTCTTCCCCAAGCTGGATAAACAGATACTGACATTTAATTACTAGAAACAAGAAACCATTGGTCATGTCAAGTATATACAGCTGAAACTAATCATTAATACAATCATACAAAATAATAATAAAAATACTGTTTATTTAAGACAACAAGGTTCGCTTTCTTTTAGAAGGTTGATGAATTATCGCCAGTTATCATTTTTCAATTTTTTTCAAAATATAAATTATTCGAATTGCCTTTTTAGTTTTAAAAAAAATAAAAAATTCAAATATAAAATTAAATTACTGAACTACAACACCAATGACAGAATTTTTCATAGATTGTCAGATATCATAAGATATAATTGTATCATGATTTTCCAACCAGAAGGGTCACAATGGCAGCAAAGTCTGTTCCACAATCCCAGTAACAGAAAGTCTTAAGAGGTGGGGTGATGGGGTTTGAGAACCCATGATTATATCCTGGACACCAGAGCAGATCAAGTCTAGAGTTTGTTATTGAATCAGAATCAGAAAGCGCTTTATTGCCAAAGTATGTTTGTACTTACAAGGAATTTGTTTTGGTGAAAAAAAGATTCCAGTTGCACATTTTTTAAAGTAAAATGGAAATAAAAGAGCAAAATAAATAAAAAGAATAAAAGTTAATTTGCATTAGTAAAAGTGATATTGCACATATGTTGTTGTTTTTTTTTATTGCATAATGGAAAGAGCATTTGAGTGTTCATGAGGTTGATTGCCGGAGGGGAAAAGGCTTTTCTTATGCCTGGCTCTCTTTGTGCTCTGTAGCGTCGGCCAGATGGCAAAAGTAAAAAAAACACATGAGTTTTGTGAGGATTAGGAACATATGAGGACTGAGTAAGTCTATAAAAATGTACAAATGGGAAGCTCAAATCTGAAATCAAATATCTAATCTCAAACAACTCAAACCAAAATCTGTTTACATTGATTGGACATGAATATGGTTTAATCAGTTGGGTTTTTGTTTTTGTTGTTAATCTGTGACCTTTTTGATGGTGGAAATTGCCAACCAAAATGCCATGTGACATGTTCCAACAGAGCAAAGGCAATAAACTGGTAAAATTGTTCAAAACAATGGCGTTTCTTCAGCTATTGATGATCTCCTCAGCATATCGGTCAACTTCAATTTCACGTAGGTTTTACTGTCATTTCATTGCACGGCAGCTGAATATTTGGAAAACTCTCAATATGCTAAGTGTGTAAAGCTTTTATTCATATTATGGATTTTTTTATGAAAATAAAATGAAAAATTTGTACACTTATAGATTTGTTTGGTCAAAGTAAATCATAATGCCGTAACATTAGCGAGTTTGTTGCATAGAAATAAAAGTAGCATCAAATTCTATCCAGGCTCTGTAAGAATTATAATAAAATATACAGTATGCATAGTCACGCATTCTCTGCCCCACCCATTAACCCCGCCCACTGCAAATTCTTATAAAACTGCACACAGTTTCATATGATATTTTGAATAAATCAATTCAACTTCATCTTTATGACATCATCCATCTATCCTGCAGCGATGAAGACCCAGCTCACACTGCTGCTCGTCTACACAATTTTCTCAGGAGGTACAAAATCTGGAACTTCATTAAATTAGTGAGTAATTCCTTGGTGTGAGTTGTGTAACATTTGTGGCTCTGTTGTTATTCTCTGTTTCTTTTAGCATGGTCACTGGAATGCTACCCGTATACCTACGATTACGATTATACAGGAACCTTCACTAATTGTAGCAGTACATGTTCCAGCACAACCACCACTGTGGACATCTGTGAGTATGAGACCATCCTAATGAACACGCTTTAGATATTTTGTGTACTTCTCACAATTAGAAATGGTCAAATAAAAAAAAAATCAACATTTTTCTGCCTATTATACCCTTCGACATAAAACTTGAATGGTTGATTGAACTTTTGAATCTTTTTCAGATCTTGTTAGTGGTGTATCTGGTCTATCATTCACTACTGTGGATAATGAATTTTCTTGCGGATCCCCAGAGCAGTGTGTAAACACCAGTATAAACATTGGTGTGGTAAGAATCACCAACAATACCCAATGCTGCAGTACTGACCACTGCAACAATGACACACTGCCAGGTAAACACTTTTATATTCAAATAGACTTATTAATGTTTCAGTTCCCAGTATTAAATGCTGCTCACATGTTTATAAACACATATGTGATCTTCGGTGCTGTGTTGTGTTGTTCAAACGTAAGAACACTAGTGTTTGTAGAATCTCTTTTACCCATGTGTGATATTTACTTATGATGGACTGTGAGAACTTTTTTTTTATTTCTTTAAGAAATGCCGCAGCAGTCCATCAACGGGAAAAAGTGTTACACCTGTAATGAGAATGACTGCTCCCAAAATCTGTATTGTGAAGGAAAAGAAGATCGCTGCATCACTGCAACAGGTGAAAAACACCTACGTTAATTTCTTCATTTCAACATTTAAATATTTCACATAAAAAAACTGATGGAATGGGTAATAATTCAGATTGCTAATGCGATCAAATCTTTAATTAGGATTTATTACCACAAAGCATTCCAGAAACCCATAATTAATACTTGCTGGTGTTGCTATAAGATTTGTGTGTTTTGAGACCTATATACATTTTTTTATTTAATTTAACATTTTAATGAAAAATGAAATGCTGTAAGTGAAATGACGCATTTAACGTATAAACAAAAAATACTTTTAAAAAACTGATTTGGAATTTGGTGTGATCGGGGAAGTCATTCGGCACTGAATTCCAACTAATTATATTTTCCTTTGAGTGCTTTTATTGTTTAATAGCTGCCGTTAAATCACATCAGAATATATACACTATACAGGAGATCTTGTGCCACTTCTTATATCAATGTTCAGCCTGTGACATTAAAATGTATTAATTTTTTTATTGTCTAAAAAAAAAGAGATTTTTTTTACAGCATTCAGATGTTTCTAAAAAAAATTCAAAAGCACAATAATAATAAAAAAAAAATGGCTTGACCATTTAAAACAATGACATGATCAGTAAGAAATGTCGCATTCATCATGTTCTCAGACTGACTCTATAACTGGTAAATTAAAGAGTCCACTATAGGATTTGCATTACATGTAGCATTGTAGGCAGTGTACCACCTTTAAGAGCAGATAATTAAAACAACAGTGCTAACTAACTGACTAATTAATTAACTAATGAACTAATTAACAAACCTACCATAACCACTTACCTGACGCACCACTCATCTCTGCGACTTCCTCTCCATTTAATGAGAGGAGAGGATCCAAATAAACATGATTACTCGTTTTATATTTCCATGTTTGTGTGTTAAATAGGAACTAATTCCACGTAGGAACTAAAGTCATAACCGAGGAACTGAAGTAATTACCGTGAATGCATGTTTAGGATGTTGTGGTGATTGCATGTGATCATGTGACCTAACACTTGCTAATAGGTCTAGAAAACAATACATCAGAGAACACTGACACTATTTATTACTTTTTTTTTCTTTCTTTTTCAGTTGCTCAAGGGACCAAAGTTATGACCATGAAAGGATGCACAACCAGTAACATGTGCAATGTGACTCTACTCAGAGCTCATGGACTGATCTTAACAGATGTGTACTGCTGTGATGGGAACCTGTGTAACGCTGCTGAGAGCTTTGCACTGAGTTTCCTCCTCATCTTCATCCCTCTGCTCTCTTTCATCCTCTTCTAATCAAATGTCAGACTGAGAACCTCATCATGTGGTCATTTAAAAACTCTACTATACTCAACATGCTGTGCTACAGGCTTCCCTTTCTCTTCGCATTTTTCTCCTCCAGGTGTAAAGTTTTAAAATTATAAGAAATATAAAAGAAAAAAAAGAAAATAATAAATCATTTATTAACTGATTTCAAAAAGCTACATTGTAAAGAAATCGCAGATCAAAGAAGAAAATTACTCTTTACTTTGAACATCAGAAACATTCACCTCAGTCCCATCATCAGCATCATTATCATCATCATCATCATCATCATCATCGTCATCATCATCATCATCATCATCAAATCAATTTCCATATTTTATCAGCTCATTTAAATATGTTGAATGTGCTTCTCTGTTTTGATGCTGATGATGAATTCAGTACAGTAGCTGTTCCTCAAAACCTCAGAATATCACACTTAGCTAACAAGGTTTCAAACATTTGTATACAGAATAAATGTTTTTACTACTGTATTTGCATAACGTGACCTTCACAGGCAGGCATCAAGGTGAGCTAGAAATTAGCATAAACATTTGGGGAAATACATGTTCTCTTATCTGACAGATGTTTATGTGGGTAAACATTTTATTTTTACATTTTTCAGTAATGTTCCTGAAGTTGATGTGTATTAACATGAACAGCTTGTAAATCACTGTTTGTGAAGCCAGAAAGACTTTTTTCTTGCTCGGACCTCAAAATTTCCAAGAAAATAAAACTCGTCAGAGACCAGCTGCTTGATGTTGTTAGTTCTTCATCGAAACCTTAAGATTAACCAATAATATGACGAGAGTTTATGTTCAATTCATTACAGAACAAAAACTGAATCTAAAGATAATATTAACGATGTGAGTCAATGTTCCAGAAGCTTTGCAAGATAAGTGATAAATATTAGTGTGAGCGACAGTCTCTCTTACACCTCACACTTTATCTTAACTCTGAAATATGTGAAAGTGTGGGAATATAAACATAATCATGTGGAGATCATGTGGAAAACACAGCCTACACATTTTAATTTAACATCTGAATATAATTAAATATATTTTGTGGAATATGGTGTTAATATTACAAACAAAAAAAATCTAATTTGCATATTCATGTGTGGGCGTGGCCAGGAGCTTGATGTGGCTTATAATAGCAGCCTAAACAAATTTATTTAAAACATAACAACAGCATAAACAATAAACCCAAAAAGCAAAAAATATCATGTAATAATATAAGAAAAATTATGGCAAATAAAAGAAAAGTACATGTTGTGTAGAATATTTTTCTCACTGATTAAATCTTACTGTATGGAAATAAAATCTGAAATGTTGTCAGTGCTGTTTAACTGAATTTCATTATATTTATATCACTATAGGTTACATCACTATACGTTATTGGGTTATAAAGCGCTCTGTGTCTGAAGTAATGGAGATGAAGGTCATTGAAGGTCAGGCAGGAAGTTTTATGTTCTCTCAGCCTGGTAATGCTGATAAAGAGCTGAAGAGCAGATTAGAAGAGTAAAGAGAAAGAGGAATGATTGGCGAGTTTGGACGTAGTGAGGAAGTACATTATAAAAAAAAATTTTTTTTTGCTACATTTGTTATATAAAAACATTAGGATCTGTTTACCAACTAGTGTTTTTTCCCAGTGAGAAAAAAATCTTAAAACATAAAATGCTCTTAAACGTGTTTACAGAGAACTTCAAATACTGAGAAGTCTACAGCTGAATCTTTATCCAAGTAAAAAAAAAATTATAATAATAATAATAAGAAGAAGAAGAAAAAAGAAACAATTTTATAAAAAAAAAAGCATTTAATGATAATGTAAAGGTGCAAAAGAAAATCTAAATTTCCAGACACACACACACACACACACACACACCAAAAAGTCCATTAGCAGCACAGCAGTGAAGGAGGAAAACCACCCCCTTTTCAACTTTAACACATTCATATCAGATCTAAACTTCTCCTTCCATCATTTTCTCATGTTCATGACTTCAGCAATGGAGCTGCAGGTCACACTGATACTCAGCTGTCTGCTTTTCTCTACAGGTACACACTACACACTGATTATATATATATTATTTAGATGTATATTATATATATAATATAAAGATGTATATTATATGTATATTATTTAGATGTAATTAGTTTTTGGTACAAATCTGATCAGGTTTTCAGGTAAATCCTTGACTATGGATTGAAAATGAATCACAGTTTAATTACAGGATCAGAGGTAATGACTCACATCTGAAGATGTTGGAGTGCTGCTGTGGCATTCTTTAATTAAAACAACATGGTGGTGTGACGAGGCTGAAACTGAACATTATGAAGTGTTTTATTCCTCTTCTAGCAAATGAACAATGATGACCTCTTTTTGTTTTATATCTAATGAGCATAAACATTTTGGAAAATTTGGAAATATGTTATGATGTTGGCCAAAGTTTGTGGACACCTGACTATTAGTGTATATTAACAAAAACCTTCATTTCTAAAAACAAATATGAACATAATAAAGTGATGTTTAAATTAAATTTGAAGTATTTTTTAGTCTAAAATAATCATGGTTTTCTGGTTTTTAAAAAAACATGGATGTTTTTTTTCACAGTGAAGATACAGATCAGAGTTTCAGATATTGTTTGTTTCTCATTCTGTATTGTTGTTATCCTCTAGCGCTGGCACTGAAGTGTAATCTGTGTATACCTGGTCCATCAGGAAGTTGTGAAAACATAGTGACAGATTGTCCAGGGCAGTGCGGCACCCTGACGGTCTTCAGGAGCGTGGGTAAGACGACCTCGCCGCAAGCACAATTATCTGAAAAAACCTGCACGAGAAACACCAAATCTTTATGAAACTCTCTTCTGCAGGTGGAGAGCTTTGGAACATGACCTCAAACCTTTGTGTGATTGATATGCAGTGCACCAGCGAGAGTGTAAACTTGAAGAATCTGTTAATAGCCATGAACATGAAGTGCTGCAGTACTGATCTCTGCAACAACGACACAACACCAGGTACAACCATGAAGAGCTCTGAAAGATCTGGCGAATAAGATCTTACTTTAAAATAGATAGATAGATAGATAGATAGATAGATAGATAGATAGATAGATAGATAGATAGATAGATAGATAGATAGGATGGGAAAATCAGGTTTGTTTCAGTTTTATATGAAGTTTTGGACTATCACATGGTGTTGGATTGTGTTTTTAAGTTCTATTGAATCAGACTGCTAATGGACAGAAGTGTTACACTTGCGTTGGACAGAACTGTAATGCGGAGTGTGAGGGACATCACTGCAACAAAACATCAGGTAAAAATTACACATCATTCCTGAATACTCTACACCAGGGGTCAGCAACCTTTTAGAAACTGAGAGCTACTTCTTGGGTACGGATTAATGTGAAGGGCTTCCAGTTTGATACACACAGTTTTCAGTTTGAACTGAATTAACAAATTTGCTCAATTTACCTTTTATTATTATGTTATTATTAATAATGAATGATGCTCATCTATGTGAAGACACTGATCATGTTAATGGGCGACTCATGTGGTCCTTGCGGACACCATGTTGGTGACCCCTGGTCTACACTGTACGAATATATTCCTCTCAATCTGTGAACCTTTTGGTCACTGATGCAATGTTTTGTATGCTGATTTTACACAGAAATTGTGGAATGTGTTGGCAATGAAGATCGCTGCATCGATATAACAGGTACAAAAGAATATATTTGTATATGTATTTACTTTATATGTTTTTAAATGTTGAATAAAATTTTATGCCTGTTTTTTAACTTTCATTATAGTTGCTTTAAACATCCATTTCCCTGTTATTCTCTCTCTCTCTCTCTCTCTCTCTCTCTCTCTCTCTCTCTCTCTCTCTCAGGAGGCACAATAGGAGTAGCAATATACATGGCAGGATGTTCAAGTAAACGCGTTTGTGACTCATCTGCATTCAAGACAACAATGTTATTAGATACACAAGTGAAGTGCTGTGAGGGAAACCTGTGTAATTCTGCTGAAACCTTCACCCTGACTTTTCTCTTTACACTCATCCCCTATGCTCTCCTCAGTCCTTTACTCCTCATATTCTTTCTCTTTTGTTAATAAATGTTACAAAGAATTGATGATGATATGGATATGGGTCTGAGATGAATCACTTCATATCTGTTGATGGTTTTAGAGTAAAATACTAGCTTTTGATCCACCCCTTTTTTTATCAAAATAAAAGGCAAATGTGATGTCAAATTTGATTTTCGTGTTTTTGTTTTTGTTTTTTGCTGTCCATATTCCATGTCTGTCGCTTTTCAGGAAATGTTATTTTTCCAGTGAAATGAAAACAAAACCATTTGAAATTTCATTTCAGTAGCATCAATGCTCAATGTTAGAAATATATATATGCAGTATAATGAATAATTCATGAGTAGGCGTGCACTACAGATTGACCAAATATCTGCTCAAATTGCATGAGTCTCTATGAGCTTTAGGTGTTAAATCCCATTACTGTTTTTCGCTCTATTTCTCATTTGAACAATTTCTTCTCCAGATCGTCAAATTCATTGTGTGCCTCGATTTATTTATTAAAATTCCTGTATTTACATTATTACACCATAAGCAAAATTACGTTCATTAGATACTGCATCACTGTGGATTAAACTGGAACTGCATGTTACTCAGCTAACGGTTTTATAAGCAACTCATCCATTTAGAACATATTAACTAAACCTGTGTTTAACGCTCTGAACTTCCAGCCAATCACAATCCAGTATTCACACCGATCGTTGTGTAAATACACTATAATCTGTAGGCACATGTAACCTTCTAAAGTTTATTTATGATTGCAGCAGGGCCAAGGGCAAACAAACAGTGAGAGTAAGGCAATTTAGATAATGAATTAATAATAAGAAGAAAGTGGACAGCCAGTGGGTGTGGCATTCCAGATAAAATACCAGAACATTCCAGTTCAAATACTGTTAGCATTTGGCAATGTGTCCGATCAGTATATCAGCTTTTTTAAAATCTTAGTCAAACACACCCAATATTTGTGCATCTCATGACTAAAGCCTAAAACATGACCTTATCGACTTGTGGCTTTGAATTGTTTACTGTTTATGGCTATTTATTCATAACATATACCGGGCAAAATTAGAGATTATAGAAGGAATTGTGGAGAAATTCATGCACAGGTTTGGCTTTAAGGGTTCATTGAAATGGCCTTAAATAAATGCCACAGATTTGTTGATGGTCTTCTGCATACAGGCTCATGGTTGTGCCATATTCCTCAAACAACTCCTTCCTTTTCCAACTTCTGTTACACCTGAATACTTTTCACTCAACTGTAAATATGCAATTTTGTGTAGATATGTGAGATATAATCCCAACAAATTCTAGTTCAGTTCCTGGTTGTAGTGCTTTAAAGTGGGAAATAACTGTACGTTCATCATATCTGGGCACTGATTTTATGTACTGATTCACTTTGGTGGAGAAGGTAGATCTTGACTGAATGACTGAAACTTTCACCCGAACGATACGTAAAGTCCTCTGACTGACACCAGCACCAACAATCTCCTTCACAACTATGTGCTTGGTTTCAGAGCTGGCAAAAGTGCACACATCCTTCACTTTAGTAGAAGTGACGATACTGATGTTTTAAAAGACTCTGGTAAAAGTTAAAGTTCTGACTGCACTTTTTTACTCAAGTTAAAGTAAAGACGTTTGGGTTCTGACATGTAATTAAGTAGGAAGTAGTGATTATTACTACCTGTTTTAGTGTCACACTGGTAACTGGACTTCACATCATAATCATATTAGGGCTGTCAATCAATTAAAATATTGAATCACACATTTTTATCTGTTCTAAATGTACCTTTAATTAATACTTCCTATTTTTTAATACTCTAATCAACATGGACATGGATAAAAATATTGCTACTTTATTATTATTAATATTAGTGAACTCAACATAGAGAATTAAGACAAAATATTCTTGTAAAAGTTTTAAAGTAATTATGGTGTTTTAAATGACGTAAATCATCAGGACACCAAACGGAACCTTTGCTATGTTTCCACACGGACTGTTAATGAGGTGATACCGGAGAAAGTGCACCTCTTGTAACTTTCATACGGATTAAATAATCAGAGAATATTTGTATTCGCTGTAAATGTGTTTATTTAAAAGTAGACTTTTAGAGATTTCTGTACATATATTTATTATGTCTGTGGTGTGAATATTCACTGAGATTCAGGTTGTTGTATTGATTTGTCTGTATAGAGAGATGACAGAGACGGAAGAGAGCGCCCCCTGTCTGTTTTCTTTATTTTACAAAAGCACAGCGTCTTGTTATTATGAGTACAAATAAATGTAGACTCTTTACAGACTCGAATGATGTATTGCTCTTTTCTGTACGATCAACAATCACAGAGTGATTTCATTTCATTTCGACGTCAATTCGTTTAATAGGAAATGAATTACAAATGTTGTTACCTAATGAATGTATCCAGGCTGAACATCCACCATATAGAACTGATGATGATGATCATGTTCTCATCACTGACTCCCTCTGTCTCATCCACGTTAACCCCAGACTTCTTACTGCCTTCTGCCTGCTCATTGTGAGCTTCAGAATCTAGTCTACGTCTGTGGTGTGTGTGTGTGGTGTGTGTGTGTGGGGTGGGGGGGGGGATTAAAAAAGCTGCACGATAACTAGAAATAGGTTGATTTGCTAATAACTGCAAAAAAAAACAAAAATAAAAATATTGATAATGTCACCAAATAGATTTAAACTAAAGCAATGAGTCTGTTTTGAAAATGTAAGAAGTAGAAAGTACAGATTTTTGTGTAAAAATATAATGAGTGAAAATCTACTTAAAAATCTACAAAGTGTTTGTACATCATCACTTCTGCTTGGTTTTAAATTCTAAAAGTTTAGGAATTAAGCAGCTGGGTTTGGGAAAACAAACCAGGACGCACGTTTGAGAAAATGGCTGCTACAGGCCATCTAACAGAAGAGGGTTTTGGTTTGCCTCGATATTTTTAGCAAATTATTATTTATGTCCTATTCCAGTGTAGTCACAGCCTGTTTAAAATGTTTTTACAGCACTTCTGGGAAACCAAAGAGTCTTTTGAGCCTTCTGGCCATTGTGTAGGAGGAAACAGGATTCCCACACTTCTTTAAAGTGCTTGAATTTAAGACACATGGATTGGAGGACTGGAAAATACTTGAAAACAAATAAACAGTAGGTTCTGGGAAGTGATACAATCAAAGTTGAAATACGTTCTGTTTAGTAGAATGGTGCTATTTTAAAAAAATAGTCCAATATGATTGGAGGTGGAGAGGCGAAGCGCAGATTAACAGGCCAATCGCCAGGGAAGTGCAAATGATTCTTGGCTCACTATTGACCTAAATAAAAACTGTTTACGAAATGTTCAAAACAGATATACATTTAGCAAGATGTGCAATTTGCAAGAAAAACATACAATTGAAATTGCACGGGGAAGCACTGAAGAGTCTGTGCAAGTCATCACAGAGAGTCTTCACTCTTTAGCGGAGTCTGAAGACCTCTGCGTTCTGCACAACCCTTTTACTAGGAGCTCAGCAGCCTGTGTGTGGGGTGTGTAAGACCTCGAAGGAGACACCCAGATCACAAGGTCCGACCTCATATAGATGATGTTCTGGATGAGATTAAAGTGTGGGGATTTTGCATTATAACACTGCTTTATTCAAAAACTACTATTGATATGATAATGACATTAAATCTATTATAGCCATAAAGGTCAGGGTTCCATGTTTTTTGAGGAATTACAACTGATCGTGGCATTACATATTTAGAAATATTGTACATTCAAAATATGAGGTCAAGAGTTCAGAAGTTTCAGATGTTCTAAAATTTAAGTTGTATCGCTTTCATTCCTTATAAACTAATTGCAATGTGTCCGAATACTGAGATCATATTTTGACTCAGAAGTGACATCCCTGATTTGACACTGAGATACATGAGTGCAGATCTAAACAAAAGCCCTGAAGGGTAAATTAAAAGCCCAGGCGGGGAGAAGAGATTGTATGTTATTTAAAACAACACTTACAATAAGAGCTTAAGGAACTCAATAGTCTCTGTGCAGTGAATAAGTGAAGAGCTGTGCTTTAATAGACCGAGGCGCAGGTGGGACCAAATTACCCCTTGCTCTCTGTCTCCCTCTAGTGGTCACAGTGATGACATTTCACAAAATGATACATACATACAAATAACAAACCGTGTTATTTTTAATACATTTTAAATAGATCAATCTGTTTCTGTGGTATAAGAGGAACTAAGAAAAATCAGGACATGCTGTAATAGGATGATTGGTAACAGTAACATTGCTTCATTACACCACCTAGTTGTTAAACCATTTCCTATAACAGCACACTGAGTGTAAACGCTGAATAATTCTTCAATTCTATAATTTTTAGGTGACCGTATAGTCTGGAGTAGATTTACTTCTCATTTACAACATTGAGAAAATATTTTTGCAATTATCTGAATCCTCAAAATAATGAGATCATCATGAACCAGTGAAAATATCTACAGGGTATTCCATGATCTGCATAACTAAAAGCTAGAACCAGAAGAGCTTTATAAGAGAAAGTTTTGCCCTTCTGCTGTAGTCTTCTAACCCTAACCCCAACCCAACCCTAGTCTTTTGATCAAATTAGACATTGTGGATCATAAAGGACCAAAAATGTGCTAAGATGAAAGAAGCTTATGCTGTGCTGTAATTCACAAGAGCCTCAAATGAAAGACTGGAGTCAATAATCACAGGGGGTTTTTCCTTCTAGGACTCTAAGCAGTGTAAACTCTGAATATTGTACAAAATATAACATAAAGATCGCTGGTCAATGTTTCCAGGTAAACTTACAACAATAAAATGATGCATTATATTGATGAAACTTGAGGAGAAAATATTTTAAAAGATTAAATGTGTACTCCTGTACACACCTCTACACTTCATGCAGTGAGATGACTAGTCTCTGAGTGGATGATGGATGACTAGTATATGAATTCTCTTACACGTCGAGAAACTTTTAATTAAGTCTGAGAAAATAAAGGAAACAAAGAGACCAAGCCTACATTGAGATGAAAATAAAGTAAGAGTTTTGTGCCAGTAAAACGATCTGGAAGCATCACTCACCACTCCCAGTTTTACGCTCCTGCTTACACACTGGTCTGACATGCCTGGCAGGTCTTTATATTCGACCTGGTTAACCTTTCCAGTAAGAATTAAAAATCCCGACACTGAAAACAGTGAAGTGATGTAAAAGCAGAAGCAGATAGTGTTGCAGATAATGCTTTTATTTTATAGGCAGGTTCATTTACAATCCCGAATAAAATAACAATAATCATACTGTAACTTCGAAACACTCGTACGCTGATTCATTGGTGATTTGAGTTTCCTGAAGTCACTGAAAGGCAGTGAAGGTTGGTCACTAATGTGGTCATTGTCACTGGCAGGAAATGTTGAAAACACTGAGGATGGCATTATATGTACTGAAGTAGACTTCAGTTACTTCATAGACATTTACATGTCACAAAAAACAATAAACGCCCATCCTTTTACTCCACCCCAGTCTGAGCACGTATATCTTGAAAGAAACTCGAATGATCACATTCTGCTCGGAGTCTCTACACCAGCCGCACCTCCTTCAGTCATGAGCAAGATCATCGTCTACGACGGTTCAAACTTCCAGGGCCTCAGCAAAGAGTTCACCTCTGATGTCCCCAATTTAAAGACTCTGAATTTTGATAACTGCATCTCGTCGCTGAAGGTCATGGGGAATCCATGGGTGGCTTACAAAGATGCAAATTTCGGCGGTGAACCAGCTGTTTATGAAGAAGGAGAATATCCCAGCGTGTACTACAATAACATTTCGTCACTAGAAATGGTGACAGAGGACCTGGATAATCCCCAGATCACACTGTATGAAGATGAAAACTACAAGGGCCAGAGCCTCGTCCTCGACTGTGAGACCAGCCTGCTTTACGGCGCTTTTAATGACACAGTATCTTCTCACAAGGTGCAGAAAGGAGCCTGGGTTCTGTATCAGCATAAAGACAGAGGTGGGCATAAGATGGTGGCCAGAGTTGGTCGTGACATTTCGAAGTACGATTGGTTTGACAACCGCTTTTCCCACGTCCGTCCCCTTAAAGCTGGAAGAACGATTGTTAAAGCAGAAGTTCAGTGGGACAAGAAGACCGAACATGTAAAAAGTGTAATGATTGACGACTTTACCGGCGTGAATAACGGATCAGAAAAGCAAACCTTCACCACTGACATGATTCGAGAATATTCAGGATCCGTCACTGAGAGCTTCAGCTTTACCAATACCACACAGATCAGTGTGGGAACCAGATTTGATCTAATGTTTCTTAACGCTGTTGCAATGAACACCTTAAATATCAGTAACACCTTTAGTGTGGAAGTGGGCAAAAGCAACACCAAGACCACTAGTGAAACCGTCAGGGTCTCGTTACCAACCACCATCCCTCCTCACACCAAGCTCACAGTGAACGTGGTGAGGAAGGAGGTGGCCATTACAGTGCCCGTCAAGCTGACCATCACCACTGGCTTCACGTCTAAGGTCGAGTATGGAGAGTACAAGTGCGAGAAGGGGAACTCTATTCTGGCCGAGTACAAGGAGGAGAAGCTACGACCACAAAAAAAGTAATACGGAAATATTCTAGAAAAGGAATTTTGCTTGATTTGAGTGAATTTGACTGAGAATTTAAAAATAAAAGTGGTTATTACTCATTTATTGTAAAACTGTTCACAGTGCAGTCTTTTAACCCTGAGTTTATTTTCGCCTTTTAAATAGTTTTCATTTTAAACTTCAATAGTTTTTACTTAACTTTGGTTTGGCTTTGAAGTTTTTTCAATACAAATCCACTTTTGTGCATCATGATGTCTTGACTTTAAAAACAGGAGTAAAGTTGTATGTAACATTGTAATATGTTTCACTTAAAGCCTGCTATCAGAATAATCTTCTCAGATACACTATGTGGAGAAGTATATTAGGCCACCTGACTTGTCCAGCCATATGCGGTTCTTCTCCAAACACTTCACTTGAACCGGAAGACCGAAAACTGTTCCAGCATGAGGCCGTCCCTGTGCACAAAGCCAGCTCCAGGAAGATCTGCTTTCTATAATTTAAAGTGGAAGATCTCCTGCTTCAACCCTACTAAAAACCATCGAGATGCACTTATGCCTGAATGAGCACAAATCTCCATAAGAACACTCCAAAATCTAGTGCAACATCTTCCCAGAAGAGTGGAGATCATTCTTACAGCAAACTAAATATGACATGAGATGTTTAGAAACCACATACCAACCTTATGGTCAGATGTCCACAAGCTTTTGTTCATATAGTCTATCATTACCAAATGTTCAAGAGTATCTTAAAGGTTTTGTTCTTACACTACAAATAAATGAATGAATGAGTGTGGATCTTGAGAGGTTGATTTGTGTAATTATTGTCACTAATGTTCATTTTAAAGAGCTAAATCTTTTAATCAAAGATATCTCATATAATTAGTTCATGGTAAACACGCCCCAAGATGTCAATACCTGAGAGGTTGGTTTGAAAGTGTATATGAGGTGTGAAACAACCAGTTATTATCAAATTATAGTTTAATATCCAGAACACAAGACACATTTCTGGTGTAGCTTCTACCTATACCACATCAAACCAATGTGAAGGCACCTTAATGTGAACTAGCGACCCCTAGCGTCTGAGAATGAGTAACAAACCAATCATTAATACTTACAATTATTTATCTATTAAACGATTTATGCCACAAAACAATATTAATATGTTAAATATTCGCCAATTTAGTCTTTAAAAACAAACAAACACAAACCAGTGTACAGATATTCGCGTTTGATGGGTCTATATTATGTGCACTACGGTATCTGCGCTGTAATAGCGGTAATTACGGTAATGATGGTACTTCGCTTATGTGTCCGGAAGTGTTTTTGTAAAATCGGGCCAATCCCAAATAACTGACTTGTTTACTCTGAGTGCGCACTAGGTAGGGGTTGAGGGAGTGGCGTATTAATGGTAAGAAGTGCACTAAGGGACAGGATGTAAATGGGTTTAGTATCGAGCCGTTGCTAAGCCGACGCTCCACAGTTGGCAGCGGAGGAACCGGAGGGGAAGAGAGAGTTTGGTACGGGACTGGCGGCGGGGTAACGGGGTAACGGGGTAATTCTCCGGTATGGGCCTGCTCGCGCGCGTGCGGAAGGAATGGTTCATTCTCGGTATCGCGTTTGCCATCATTATGGCAAAGCTCGCGCCGCACGTGGGGGTAAAGGGAGGTAAGTGAGGGGCAGTTACACCAGTTAGACCAGATTTTATACCGGATCATGATTAGTTTTAGATTTAAATAATAATAATCATCATTATTTTAATCTCAACTCTATTAAAATCAAATCTAAACTCTATTACAATCAAATCTAAACTCTATTAAACTCCTTTCTCTCATTAATTTAACATTACCTCATGAATATTCATAACACAGACCTCACTGCTCATTAATATTCATGACTTGACTTCAACTCCTGTACACCTGACCTGAACAGTAAGAGGTTCACGAGACCTTTGATCTTTGGTCAACATGTCCGTCTCACCTGCTCTGTTTCAGGTCCTCTTCGGCCCGAGATAACCATCACTTACGTTGCAGTGTCGACAATCTTCTTTAACAGTGGCCTGTCCTTGAAGACGGAGGTAGAGTGTGTGTGTGTGTGTGTGTGTGTGTGTGTGTGAGTGTGTGTGTGTGAGAGAGTGCACATATTTATCAAGACGTGTGTAATGGTTGATATAATGAAGTTTTCGTTTTGTTTGACTTTTATGGAAGGAGTCTCCAGTATCAGGGTGTTGTAACAGTCTCTCTCTCTCTCTCTCTCTCTCTCTCTCTCTCTCTCTCTCTCAGGAGTTGGCGAGTGCATTAATGCACGTGAAGTTACATCTGTTTGTTCAGTCGTTTACTCTGGTCTTTTTCCCGGTGGCCATCTGGGCCCTTCTCAAAGTTCTGGCCCTCACTGCTATAAATGAATGGCTTCTCAAAGGGTAAACACACAGATTTCTTTATGGTACCCACCTCCTTCACCTCCTCCTCCTCCTGCTCCTCCTTCTCCGTGTCTGCCTGGGTGAATGGTCTCTCTGTGTGCAGGTCTCCAGGTATCTGTACTCCGTTACCCAACGTTCTCCTGTAGCTCACAAAGTTACATTTGTGCAGATGTATAAACTCCTTCATGTAGAGAAGTCCACCAGAGCTTCTCTGTCTCTCTGAAACGTTTCTTTCCTGATTACATGAATCTATACAGCGTTTACACCACCAGGTTATTAGGGTCCTTGTCATTTTGTTCTAATGCAGTATGACTTCTATAGTAACAGCAGACACATGGATTTGAATAGTCCAGAAAACATCAGGATCACATTTAAACTAGGAAGTGTGCACATTTATAAGAGTGTGGCATGTTTGATTGGTAGATCACATGACCACTGGGATGCGGGGTGGGGAAGTGCGGCATGTCCCGCCCCTCTGACATCATAATGGTGCAATGATGAAGTCATTCTGAATGATTTCTTTACAGATGGAGACAGTGTTGGGTTTGTTCAGTGTAGTGTGTGTGTGTGTGTGTGTGTGTGTGTGTGTGTTGTGTGTGTGTGTGTGTGTGTTTGGTGTTGTATTTTTTTGTCTATGCTCTGTGTAATGTGTATGTGTGTGTGTGTGTGTGTGTGTGTGTGTGTGTGCAGGTTACAGACGGTGGGCTGTATGCCTCCTCCTGTGTCGTCTGCCGTCATCCTCACTAAATCTGTTGGAGGAAATGAGGTGAGAGTGACCGAGTCAGACAGAGAGAGAGAGAAAGAGTAAAAGAATGAGAGAGAAAAAATAGAAGACGAGAGTTATCTTTCCCTCCCAAACCACATCAGTGCCGAATTCTCTTTTTTGATTGGTCGGTACATTCCAGATCATTAAATGTGGTGTAAGAGGAATAAAACACTTCAGTGTAGGAACAGTACCTCCTTATTATCACATAATGTACCACAGTGCGAGAGTGTGTGTGTGTGTGTGTGTGTGTGTGTGTGTGTGTGTGTGTGTGTGTGTGTGTGTTAATCAGCATGTTGTTAATGTTACAGGCTGCAGCTATTTTCAACTCTGCGTTTGGAAGCTTTTTGGTAAGATCTTAAACACGTATTAAACACACATACAGTTTATATAAAAAAACCTGAAGAACTTTCTGTTCATATTAAAGCATGAAATGAATCGTGTGTTGTGCAGGGGATCGTCGTCACGCCGCTGCTGCTGCTCCTGTTCGTGAGTAAACCTTCAATCAATTGCTCATTTTATTTTCCCACAAAGATCAGGTGTACTTAAGATTCCGTCACTTTTTTATTGAATAATGAGTTTTATTAAATGGCTCTATAGAGGCCTGGGGGATGTTCAGTAGTGTCGAGGTCAGAGCTCTGTAGTATGAGATCTTCCACTCCAAACTATCTAAAGCATCTTCATGCAGCTGGCTTTGTGCACAGGAGCATTGTTATGCTGAAATAGGTTTGTAAAATGTTCTGCTACTGCATCCAAAGATGTCCTGTACAATTGTGTGCCTCCAAGTTTGTGGTAACAGTTTGTGGAAGAACCTGGAGAAGTTGTGTGTCCCAATACTTTTGGGAATATAGTATACGTCATGTAGTGCAACTTGACAGTTAGAGCAAAGTCACAAAGTGAATATATTAAGTCTAACACAGTGTGTGTGTGTGTGTGTGTGTGTGTGTGTGTGTGTGTGTGTGTGTGTGTGTGTGTGTGTGTGTGTTTCTTTGCTTCAGCTTGGCTCGTCCTCCTCAGTGCCGTTCTCCTCCATATTCTCTCAACTCTTCATGACTGTAGTTGTCCCTCTTATAGTTGGGCAGGTAAGTGTGTGTGCGCGTGTGTGCGCGTGTGTGCGCGCGTGTGCGCGTGTGTGCGCGCGTGTGCGCGCGTGTGCGCGTGTGTGCGCGTGTGTGCGCGTGTGTGCGTGTGTGTGTGTGCGCATGAGTGCACATAATTTTCAGTTTTTCTATACACTGAATTACGGCAACACTAACAGGACAAAACCACTGTTCAGGTATGCAGGAGGTTCTTGAGGGAATGGCTGGAGAGGAGGAAGCCTCCCTTCGGAACAGTGAGCAGTGTGGTTCTGCTCATGATCATCTACACCACATTCTGCGACACGTTCTCCAACCCCGACATCGAGCTGGACCACCTCAGCCTCCTCATCATCGTCTTCATCAGTGAGTGAACGGTGTAGAAGTGGAGATGTGGTAAAGTGATTTCTGACATCTCTAGTTTCTCCATTATCATGTGATGAAGTAAAGATGGAAACATTTCACTCGTATAAAAATCTCAGTTATCTGACTTATAGGTTGTGTTTCTCTTTCTGCAGTTTTCACTGTTCAGTTGTCCTTCATGTTACTGACTTTTTTCTTGTCTACCAGGTAAAATGTTCAAAACATACACACAAACACAGATTCCCATCATTGACACACACACACACACACACACACACACACACACACACACACACTTACAGTGAGTGATGCATTTGGTCTCTTTGCAGGAAGTCTTCAGGTTTCACAGCAGCAGATTCTGTAGCGATTCTGTTTTGCTCGACACACAAATCCCTCACTCTGGGTGAGTTTTACACAATCAATAAAACAAAGTGTCCTGATATTGGAACATAACAGGCAGGATTAAGTCAATCAAATCCATCAATTATAGATGTAGATGTGGTCTTTTGAACCTTTTACTCGACCTTAACATCATCTCAAAGCACAATAAAACTATTCTTGTAAATAGTAATAAAAAATATATATATATATTATCATTCTGTTTTATGACCGTTTTTAGAAACAACATGGCCGCCAGAGGACATGACCAATATCTCCTTTATATGAGTGCTATATATTATATGTGTTTGTGGCTTATATGTGTGATGAAGATGTCGGTGTGTCCTTGGTGGGGACCAAAAAAACACCTCACAAGGACGTGAACAAGTCTCGTGTCCAGGATACGTTCAGATTTTTATCTCAAAGACTGAACGATTATGTGTTGACTAGATACAGGAACTATTGCTAATGAAAGATCTTCTGTGTGTGTGTGTGTGTGTGTGTGTGTGTGTGTGTGTGTGTGTGTGTGTGTGTGTGTGCAGGTATCCCCATGCTGAAGATTGTATTTGCAGGTTTCGAGCACCTCTCGCTCATCTCAGTGCCTCTTCTCATCTACCACCCGGCTCAGATCCTCCTGGGCAGCATCCTGGTGCCGACCATCAAAGCCTGGATGAACACAAGCCAGAAGGTGTTTGAGAACACACAGTTTTAACGCACTCCATCTAACCATTATTTACTTCCTGAAGTAACATCCTGTAACACACACCTGAAATATCACTATTATACTCTGAGGTGTTTTATAAAATTCCGGAAATTCAGTAATACTCTACTAATGATATTAGTAATAAACACACAAGCATCCAGTGTAATGTGAGCAACCCCTTATTACTCATCTGTGTGTCTCTGTGTGTCTCTGTGTGTGTGTGTGTGTGTTTGTGTCTGCTTGTGTATGTTTGTTAGTCTGCCATTTTAGTGCAATAAGCCTGCATGTCTTTACCTCCTTCACCTGCAAGTCCGTAAGTGCTTCCAGTAACAGATACCAGTTTGTGTGTGTTGGTAAAATAAACATACTATTTTATATTAATGACTAAACTCATACAGATACAGTTACTAATGCTAATAATAATGAGTTAATTAACCACTAACCATTAACCACTAACCACTAACCCACCAAAACCACTAATAGGCAAATTGAAATTTGATTAAAACCCACCAATTTGTATCACATATGTCACCTGTACTGGTCTAATTGTGTATATATGTGTGTGTGTGTGTGTGTGTGTGTAGGCCCTGAAACTGACCAACCTGCAGCCCATCTGAGAGACTTGTGATTAAATATATTTTACACTGAAATGTAACAGGACCCAAAGCCGACCCTACCTGCAACGTTCCATCATGCTTGATGAAGGACAAGGGATGAGTTCTAGGATGGTGGGATGAACCAAGTGCCTTACTGCGACTATTGGGACCTCAAGCAGCTCCAGCTGCTCGCCTTTTTCTCTCTCTCTCTCTCTCTCTCTCTCTCTCGCTCTGTGCAGGGAAATTATTTTCCACAAACGAGCTCAAAATGATTCCAGAAGTTGTTTCTTTTTGTTTTTTTGTTTTTTTTATAAATGTGAATGTACAGCTTTATTTTTATACGAAGCATTTGATGCTTCTCACACTGAGAAAATAATGAAGACATTTCCAATCATTTATTTTAATTACATTGTGGGTTTTTCCTCACGGTTTTATTTTATTTTATCATGTGAAAGTCTGATCTTTCATATGGGTAGGTGTTCGGTGTAGGTTGTGTGTCTCGGGGTGACGTGGGGAGTTTCGGAGCTGCTACATGTGGATCTGAAGTGACATCACTGTGACTTTGTGTGTATTCTGACCTTTGACCCTAAATCAGGATAAAGAAACAGCTCTGTTATAGGGGACCAGACAGATTGAGGACGTTGTGATTGATTCGTATTTCCAGGACCAGACTGTATGTACACAGTAAAGCGTCAACACTGTGTCCTTCTGCAGAACATCAGTATTGCAAAGTCTGATGTTACAAACATTGTACTGTTGAACCTTCCTGTGTTTCATCTTCGTGTTTACACTGCCACACTTTCTCTGAGAATTAAACACCCACACAGTGATTTACTCAAAACACGAGTCCGTTTGTGTTCTGTGTTTTATAGAAACTTGTTCACACTTAATTAAAAATTAGCTTTATTTATTTAATTTTTTCCACATGAGAGCTCCAAATGATGTTCGAACTAACAGTAAAAAATTAATGATTAAAACAGAAAGAAGTGAAAATATAAAATACAGTGAGGAGAGAAATATTTGGAAATGATTATATATAAATACACTGTAATTCCAATCGCAACTCCTAACATCTCTCATCTATTTTGGAGGGTGCTTGTGGACATTCATTCTGCCACAAGGGTTTTAGTAGTCAGCTACTGATGTAGATGAGGTGAAGAGGCCTGGGGTGCAGTCAGCATTCACATTCATCCCAAAGGTGTTCAATAAGTTTTATAGCTTAATAGCAGGAGATCTTCCACTCTAATCCATCTAAAGCATATCTTCTGGAGCTGGGTTTGTGCACAGGAGCATGGTCATGATGGACCGTAGAGAGGGTTGGTCTCTCATGGAGACATGCCATTGTAGCTTAACAATCATCTGAGTGATAAGAGTAACTCCACCACAGCATCCAGTTGTTGAATATTATTCCATGATATCAGTGTGTGTGTGTGTGTGTGTGTGTGTGTGTATTAGTTCCCTGGGGCTGTAATGATGTCATATTGGGTCTGCAGCAGCAGTAGGCTGTTCTCTCGGAGCCTTCGCAGGTGGACGAGTTCGCCACACTCCTGCATGTGTCTCATTCCTGCACTCTCCTGCTCGCTATGACTCAGAGACACGCCGTTGCGGCGGACGCAGTGCTTCCTCTGGACGTAGATGCCGAGAGCCCCCAAAAGAGCCAGTGACAAGGCCAGCAACAGCACCGGCTGAGACACGAGGCCTGACCCCGTCTCGACCTTAACCCCACCCCCGGTTTTGATTTCCGGGTGTGGCTCAGAATCGGGGGGTTTAACAAGCACTAGTATTCAGGAGAAAATAAATATTAATAATAATAATGTTGTGATTAGGCTTGGTCCACACAATCAAGTTTAGAATTATTGGCACCCTCTTAATTAATCAAATTAACAACACAATTGAGTAAATATTGTTTTGCTGAAGCCTTTTTTTTTTTTTTTTTTTTAAGACTAACAGCAGATTATAAAAGTGTTCTGAATCTTATAAAGTGTGTGCTGTCTAGAACAGTGACAGTGCTCAGGAGTGTGTACCTGCAGGATCGTCCCTCGTCTCCACTGGGTCAGACAGAGAGTGCTGGAGTGCTGCAGACGGCTCAGAGTGGAGATGTGAGGGTGGAGCAGGTGTGGAAGTGTGTGTGGGTGGGTGTGATCCAGTGGGAGTTTGTGTGCATGTGTATAATGCAATGGGAGTGTTTGTGGATCTATGTTTGGATGTGTGTGATGCAGTGAATGTGTGTATGGGAGTGTGTGATGTGGTGGGAGTGTGTATGGGTGTATATGATGCAGTAGGAATGTATGTGGGAATGCGTATCGCAATGGGAGTGTGTGTGGTTATGTAAGTAGGTGTGAATGATGCAGTGGGAGTGTATGCGGGAGTGTGTGATGCAATGTGAGTGTGTATGGAAGTGTGTGATGTGGTAAAATTGTGTGTGGACATGTGTAATGCAATAGAGTGTGTGGTTGTGTCTGTGGGTGTGTAAGATGCAGTGGGAGTGTGTATGGATGAGGGTGTGGGTGATGTGGTTGGAATGTGTGTGGGTACGGGCATTGCAGGGGGAGTGTGTGTGGGTGTGTGTGATGCAGTGGGTGGGTGTCTGGGTGTGTGTGATGCAGTGCTAGTGTGTGCTGGTGTGTGTAATGTAGTGGGAGTGTGTGTGCGTGTCTGAGTGTGTGCAGGTGTGTGTGATACAGTGAAAGCATGTGTGGGTGTCTGTGGGTGTGCAGGTGTGTGTGATGCAGTAGGGGTGTGGGTGGGCGTCTGAGTGTGTGCAGGTGTGTGTGATGCAGTAGTGGTGTGGGTGGGCGTCTGAGTGTGTGCAGGTGTGTGTAATGCAGTAGGGGTGTGGGTGGGCGTCTGAGTGTGTGCAGGTGTGTGTGATGCAGTAGGGGTGTGGGTGGGCGTCTGAGTGTGTGCAGGTGTGTGTGATGCAGTAGGGGTGTGGGTGGGCGTCTGAGTGTGTGCAGGTGTGTGTGATGCAATGGGAGTGTGTGCAGGTGTGTGTAATGTAGCGAGAGTGTGTTTTATTAGTGGCCGAGGTTTTAGCATGCTGTTGTGTGATGTGTGTGTGTGCGTGTCTGGTGTAGTGGTGTTTGAGTAATCAGTGTGTGAGTGTGCAGAAGTGTGTGTTTGTGTTGGTTCTGAGTTTGTTAGAAACACCGTAAGGAAAAAAAATCAACAATGTAATTACAAATGTTGAGTCCAGTGTTTAATATGAATTTTTGTATTGGATCATGTGATGAAAATCTCTGGGGTGTGTTACCTGAGACCATCCTGATCTGTCCAGCATCATGTTCAGTAGGAATCTTCCGTGTCCCATCATGCACCACGGCTGAATGGATCCGAGTCCAGTAGACGAAATAGGAATGGACCACTGTGATACTGAAAAGAAACCCAGAACCGATTAAAAAATACCAGATAACTTAACAGTGTTAGGATGGATTTTGTGTGTGTGTGTGTGTGTGTGTGTGTGTGTGTGTGTGTGTGTGTGTGTGTGTGTGTGTGTCTCACTAAAATCTCAGGTCCCCACTCGGCTGAGCCGGAGCCCTCCAGGTGAACGACAGGTTCCTCTTCAGTAGCTTCTCGGAGTGTGTGACCGTGTCTGCAGTAGACAGGCAGGAGAGAGTGTGTGTTCCTGGAGGGTGGAGTGTGAACTGGCCTCTGACCACACGGTCCTCCGTTACAGAGCGTGCATGAAGGAGAAGACCCATAAACGCTCGAGAGCTGCGTACACTTACTGAAAAACACACACACACACACAAACACACAAAAAGAAGGATGTGCCTGTATGGTGTACAGCACTAATGCGTCATATTATGTGTGTGTGTGTGTGTGTGTGTGTGTGTGTGTGTGTGTGTACATACCTGTAAGTGTGTGCTGTGGCAGATAGACCATGCGGCTGGTGTGTATGGTCACTGCAGTCGCTGAGTGTGTGTGCTGCGAGTGTGCGCTGATGTGGCCAGGCTTCATGTTCATGCAGGTGGCTGTTGAAGCTCCATGTGAAAAACACACACACTGTGCAGGCAACACACTCAGACACACACACACCATCAATACTGCTGTCAGCAGCTTCATCTGCATCCTTACACACACACACACACACACACACACACACACACACTCACACAATAATGTTATTTGTGATAAATATGCTCTTTGTTCTCTACAGTACATTTTGATTCACATTTTTGAAAAAGAAATAAAAAATTACGATAAATAAATGATTAATTTTCTTATAACCGCATTTGTCCAACGTGTTTTATTCCTTTTAAAAACACAGAAATTTGGTCAATAGTTTTTTGTTCTTTTACTTAAGAAATACTTTTTATCCATTTATAGTTACAGTTTATTTTCATGTTCTCACCTTCCCAGTTCCAGTTACGGATATATTTCCTGTTATATTACTAAGAAACCACAATGTGTAAACTGATCTGTCATAAAGAAGTAAAAAAAAACATCCTTTTAGAGCTTTTTACCTCTGTCCCCTCTGACTGGTACAAACGCAGACACTGGAGACTTCTTCTGTACATGTTAAATAAAAATCTCTTTACAGAAAAACGTCGCTTTAACCATAAAAACCGTTACATTCATTTACAGGTTGTTGCTATAGAAACGATAACGTAGTAGACCCTAAACCTGATCAATCAGATTCACGGAGGAATAAATATTTTATTACAGTTTTGAATTGAACTTACCTCAGAGGTAGCGAGTGTCACTGTGTCACTGGATCTCTCTGTCTTTGATTTTTCTCCTGGTCTCCTGGTGTGTTTTTCAGGACCAGGATGTGTAACAGCTGCCGGACAGGAACCACATCCTCATCTATATTCCACTAATCCCTTCTCTCTTTTTGGTGCATTTACACACACACACACCACAAAAGCCTATGACGATGAAATGTACTTACACTGATATTTTGCCTGTAGTTTGATACACTTGTGTGTGGCCAAAGGTTTGTGCACCCCTGATCATCAAACCAACATATTTATGCTTTTTGAAGATCCCGTTCCGTATTTATTCCTCTTCTGTTTGCTATTATAATAAGCTCCACTCTCCTAGGAAGGCTTTCCACTAGATTTTTAAGGGAATTATGGAATTAGTGATCATTCAGCTAAAGCAATAAGAAGACCCCATACTGATAGCAACGGTTCCAGTGTCAGAGGTGTTCATTGTGACTCAAGAGATCTCAAGATCTTTCTAACTTCAATGTCCTCAAAGAGCTCGCTTTGTGCACACCTCCATGGAGGTCAGTGGGGTTGAGGTCAGGGCTCCTTGTAGAGCCCTCGTGATTTTTCACTCCAACCTCAGTGTCCTCACAGAGCTCACTTTTTGCACACCTCAGAGGTGTTCAGTGGGGTTGTGGAGGTCAAGGTGCCTTGTAGATCACTCAAGATCTTTCACTCCAACCTCAGTGTCTTTACTGACCTCGCTTTGTGCACCCAGTCATGCAGGAACAGTGTTAGGGTCAGGGTTTTTTTACATGTTTTTGGCCATTATAATGAAGAATTTTGTGAGTGTAGTGTATCAGATGTTCTGGTGGATGTTTCATGTTTCTGAGGGCATTGATGATTTTATAGTTTACAGGGATAAACAGGTTATAAGGTTGGAGTGTGTATAAGTTTAGTGCCTATACGTTTAATCCTAATCATTATAAGTTTATGCTGAATTAGTGATCCAGCTGTGACCAGGAAAAACTAAATAAATTAATTATTAGGAAGAAACCTTGAGAGGAACCAGACTCAAAACAGAACCTCATCCTCAACACCGAATGTCCATTCATTATAGTTCCAGGTGTGTATTTTAGTGAAAGGTGACAGAGTACTGTTGTACTGTTCATTGTTGAGGGGACAGAAGTTTTCATGGTCCTGAACCATTCTAGCACACTGATGATCATTACAGTCCAAATTCATTTGAGTTGCTCAGTAACTTGGATCATCAGTTCCGGGAGTTTGATTTCCAGTTCGGTGTCTTTTTCCCCCACAATTCCCTCCATCTGTGAATCTTTCCTTTATCCACTATCGCTTCAGCGAAAACGAAACTAACTCCTTGATCTCAGTGGGTGTGTACACGCGCGCGCGCGTGTGTGTTTATGTGCGCGTGCACGCGTCTGCTTTATATGTTCAATATGTAGGTGATAAACGGTCAAGTTTCCAGGACAATCAGACACTTTTTTTTTTTGTGTGCCGTTGTCTCGTCATGGAGAGTGGCGCAGGAGCAAACACGCAGCAGGGCGAGGAGAAGCGTGTGGAGCAACTCATGGACGAGTACCTGAAAGCGAACGGACTCTACCGCAAGAAGATAGCCAAGGACGGCTCGTGTTTATTCCGAGCCGTGGCTGAGCAGGTCAGTCCGAAACAATCACCCAAACAACTCCCAAACAACCTCCATCAAACCACTTCTGCTTCTCAAACTCTACCGCTGTCTACTGTAGAAAAACAACTCCATCTCTCAGCACGGCTGGAACACCAACCACCATTAGCAATGACGCCTTGCTAGCTTCAGGGCTTAGCACACACACACACACACACACACACACACACACACCTCGCTAGTTACAAGCCCTGGTTTTAGAATTCACTTTATCGTCACCAGATATGTTTAATTTAATTTATTTATGTTTTATTAGCTTTCAATCATGAGGGTTTTTTTAGGGTTGTTCTTCTCTCTGTGTCCTCAGAAATCTCCAGCGTGGACCATGACTGGCAAATTAGCTTACTAGTAATGTTAGCAAGTTACAACTCAAAAATGTTGACAGCTCAGTTTAGCTTAGCAGTGAAACCAACCTGTGAAGCCAACCTTCTACTGAAAGTTCAGAGTTATTTATCAGGAAAATAGAGTTAATCTACAAATAGAAGTGAATATAGTGCTTCTTTGAGGGTTTGGAGTCATAACTACTGCATGTTCTCCTGTGAGGACTAAGTTATATAGTGTGGGTTGGTTAAGTACATGAGAAAATTAGTTTGTTTTTATAAGTTATGATCTGCTGTACATTATTTTAAGGTAGTAAACTTCTGTTATTATTTAGCACCTTTTTCATAAATTAACAAATTAATCCAACAAAACAAACAATGAGATCAGAATTTCATGGCGGAAATAAAAAAAGTTATCTGTGGCCATTGAGTTTATTCAGGGTTTCATAAAGATGTCGGAGATACAGAGAAAACCATGAACCCTGCTGACTTCTGTTTCGAGTTTTTACGATGATCATTCATTTTATGTTCGGAGCTTTTCGGTTTACATGACCTTTTATGGAGTTTAGGGGGCGTGGCATGCAAATGAGCGGTGTTAAAGCGATTTGCATATATATTTGCATATTGCATATGTAGCGATGTGTCAGCACCACTTTGGATTCCACTTCTTGAAGATTTCAGATGGTAGACTTTGAGGATAAACAACCTCTTAATCAAAAAAATAACATTCTACAAATGCTGTTTCTGGATTATTGAACATTTGAAGCCTCAGGTTTGGAGGAGTTGGTGTCGAATCTAAAATGTACTCAGATGTTGAGCTAATTTATGGGTTGCTCAGGAGCTCCTGGTTCCACAACTCCAATTGACTGAATTAGACTGTAGAGAGGATAATATTCACACAATAATGGTTTATAATCATGAAAACGTTGATAAATGAGGTCTTTTGATTCATTAGTAGATGAATTACTGAAGTTGGGATTTACCTGTTAAAGGTGATTTAAACTTGCACAGTGGAGTTCTGTCTTGGCGTATCTCAGCGATGTTTGGAAGCTGGGGTCTGAGATTAGGGTCAGCAGTGTTACAGAGCCTCTGGAGCACGGAGGAGACATTTACATTTGAGTCAATAATCTTGCTTTCCAATACAAATCTGATTGCAAATAAATGGGCGTGGCCTACAGTAGGTGGCGCAACAGATTTGTTGTGTGTATGTTTGTACGTTCATCACCTGTGTGTCGTTCCTCAGGTGCTGCACAGTCAGGGTCTACACACCAGGGTCCGCTCGGAGTGTGTGAAATACCTCAGACAGAAACGAGACCTGTACGAGTCGGTGTGTGAGCCGTAACCCTTCTCATTGGTTTAATACACTTCTTGATTGTGTGTGTGTGTGTGTGTGTGTGTGTGTGTGTGTGTGTATAATCTTGCTTTCCAATACAAATCTGATTGCAAATAAATGGGCGTGGCCTACAGTAGGTGGCGCAACAGATTTGTTGTGTGTATGTTTGTATGTTCATCACTTGTGTGTCGTTTCTCAGGTGCTGCACAGTCAGGGTCTACACACCAGGGTCCGCGCGGAGTGTGTGAAATACCTCAGACAGAAACGAGACCTGTACGAGTCGGTGTGTGAGCCGTAACCCTTCTCATTGTTTTAATACACTTCTTGATTGTGTGTGTGTGTGTGTGTGTGTGTGTGTGTGTGTGTGTTTGAGAACTGAAAGACATCTGAACTGTTTTGTGTGCATTTAGTTCATCGAAGGTGATTTTGAGGAATACCTGCAAATGCTTCAGGATCCTCAGGTAAACCAACAAGTTAAAGATAATAAACTCTATTCTATTTATTAGGATATTTTATATACTACATAACATTTTACACTTTTATATTTAGACCGGGGTTTAGATTTTGTCATTTGTTCTGTTTGTACTTTTTTGTTTAATATTCAGCCTGTAGGAGAGTTTGTGATTTATTTTCACTTTTGCTTTTAATAATGCCAAGTCACGCCAAATGATTTGCTCTTGCTCTGCTTTCTCTCCTGTCTCTAGAGCTGGGTTGGACAAGTGGAAATAAGTGCTTTGTCTGTTCTTTATAAGTAAGAAGAGTTCACCTGTTATTTGTCCACACACCTGAAATTCTTTTTACCGATTTTTAAACATACATTTCTAATTCTTTTTATTTTTGTTATTTGGTATTATACCACAGAGCTTTAAATATGTCATTCTGATTGGTCAGCCGTGGAAGTAGTCCCGGCTATGAGCCATATTACATGTTTATATTAATGTGCACATTTTAATGATTTAAGTGATGCGTTACATTTATGGAAGGAGTCTCCAGTGTCAGTCCTCAGTAAGTATAGAAGTAAAGTTTCCAGAAACCTTTAGGACAGAGGGTTTTTTTTTTTTTTTTTTTTTTTTTT
>MU579904.1:7200547-7234993 GCA_024362625.1 Silurus asotus
TTTTTTTTGTATTTTTTTAATTAGTTAAATAATTAGATTTTAGGATGTGCTGTTACACCGGACGTGCCGTTAAAATTAACTCGTAACCATCCCAGTGTTGCTGATTTTCCCATAAGAGCACAACTGTTTCATATCTTCTTCTATCCCAACATGATGTCATCATCCTATACTTATGGGTCCTTATTTTTAATGTTTCATTTTTTCTAGGCATGATTTCATCATCTATCAGATCCCTGGAGAACCTCCTGTGAACATCACGGAGAACGGCTACCCTGATAAGGTTTGCACCAACATCCAGAAGATTTGCGGGCGAATATGTGTGTGTGTGTGTGTGTGTGTGTTTGTTTGTTTGTTTGTTTAAATATTTAAAACATATTTAAACAATGATTAAATGTAGCTTTTAAACACAGAGGGATGAAAGTGTTGAACTGGTAGATAAAAACTTCTGCCTCTGTATACGGTGATATTTCAGCTTTAAGATCACCAACACTGTGCAGAGAGAGGAACTGTACAAGATTTGCTAAATTAGAGTTGCTACATCACATGGTGATATGACACATCTGTAACATCTCACTGGTTCTGGGGTTGGAAGAAAGAGATGACAGGCGATGCTTTAACAGACAGAGATTTCTTTTATTTTTCATCCCTTTCGGCCCTCACTTTCCTTTTCCTCATACTCACCCCGGCACACGCCCCCTTACGGTAAAGCACATCTTTCCTCGACATGTGTCCAATGCGTAACCCGCACACACTCACGGATTGGTGCTTACACTCACGGACAACTCTGCCCAGGATCTATCTATCTATCTATCTATCTCTCTCTCTCTCTCTCTCTCTCTCTCTCTCTCTCTCTCTCTCTCTCTCTCTCTCTCTCATGTCTATGTCCTGTTTATTAACATTGTTTTTTTTTCTCCTTGTGTTATGGTTTGTATGGTATTTTAAGCAGGTTTTGTTGATACTGAAACATATTTAGTTGTTAATTAATTGTTTATTTTTTTTCAGGTGCTTCTCTGCTTCCTCAACGATAACCATTACGACAGCGTTTATCCGATATCTTCTATCAAAAATGCTGCCCTGTGCCAGTGTGAGTGTCACAGCCTGTTCACCGGTCACTTCACAAATCAAATCAAATATCCATCTGTTCAATCCAAAATCTCTGTGTGTAAATGTGTGTTTCAGCGATCCTGTATGAGCTGTTGTACGAGCGTGTGTACGGTGTGGAGCGCAATGTGTTAGCACCAAGCCTGCGGGGGTCCAAAGCAAATAACGAGAACATCGAGGCGGCGGAGCGTGAGAGCAGCGGAGACTCCGACCAGGACGAGGGAGAGGATCCCTGGTCTGTGTGTGTGTGTGTGTGTGTGTGTGTGTGTGTGTGTGTGTGTTTACTGCTGCTGTAGTCATAGACCAGTTTGATACACTCATCGGTTCTTTATCACGTCGTCTTGGCGAGTTTCCATCATCGTCACTGTCTTATTCAGGAGGGATTTAACGTTTTGTCTGATTTCTGTTAAACCATCAGTGACTATTAAAATGGTGCGATCATAACTAGAGGTCGACATTCATCAGATTTGGAACTGTTGGCTAGCAGCAAAAATTCATACAGATAGTTTTTCCGGGTTGCGTCTGCGCAGAGAAGGTCCGATGTCATTATACAGTAGTACGTCTCCAGAGGCGAATCACTGATGCCACGTGTCTGTTTTGGCACGAGAGACTGCAGTCTGTCTTGAAATTATTTTAAATCAAACCGTAACATTTCTTATTTTTCATTTATAAACATCAAAAAAGTTGCTTAGAGAATCATTTGTGCAGCACTGAAGATGATCAGATTCATTACAACTCTAATTGGAAATAAATCTAAAAGAATTGCCACCATAAATGATGTGTGTCTTCATCAGGTCCAGTGAAGCTACAGCAAGGACGGCTGGTGTGAGCAACAGGACATCTTATAAGGTGCATACACACACACACACACACACACACACACTTATATCCCATATTAGTTTAGATTTTTTCTAAAAGTTTTTCTCTTCAATCATTTCCACATCAGGGCCGTGGGCGGGGCCAAACCAGAGGAGTAGGGCGTGGCCGCCTGACTCATGCAGTGCAGGATTCTCTAAACCCCTCCTTCTTTAGGAATGTGCAGTATAATGTGTGGTTGCGCTCAAAACGAGGTGCGTAAAAAAAAAAAAAGGAAGTCTTTAATGAAGTGATAAACATTGCACTTATCTACAGGGCACATATTGTGGGTGTGTGTGTGTGTGTGTTGTACTGATTAAGGTTTTTTTTTCTTTTTGCAAATCAGTTCAGCAGAGGAGGGATTTCTGCATGGCAGCCGGGATGCATTACAAGGCTGGAGACAAGTGCCAGGTGTGTAGAAAACATCACTTTTTCTCTCTCTATTCTTTCTTTTTCTGTGTTTTCCCTAAACGTCTGGCTCTGGAAACTGAAAAATCTCTCTATCTCAGGTGCGATTGAATAACACCGACCGCTTCTACAGTGCATACATTCAGGACGTCAGCCCTGACAACGGACCCGTCACCGTCTTTATAGAGGAGCTTGGACAGAAGTACGCCTTTGATTTTTACGGGTTTTACAGGCTTGCACTCATCACAACCTGTTTTTTTTTGTTTTTTTTATTAGCATAAAAATTTCAATTATTAAGCACAAATAAATGTTAAATTTTATATATATATAATTTCATGTATATGGAGAAAAAATCTATATATTTATATGGGGTGTGTGTGTGTGTGTGTGTGTGTGTGTAGATACAACGTTCCATTGTGGAATCTACGTACTCCTTCAGAAGACGCCTGGTCTACAGTGACGGAGAAAAACAAAAGACACACTTCATCCAGCAGCAGCAACGGTCCCCCCACAGGTGAGACTAATCAACTTAATACCTTTTTAATATTTTAGCATTAATTAGGTACAGAATGGTCCATCTTTAAGTGCTCAATGGGTCCAAATGTCGTCTGCTTGCCCCCAGAACATGACACCAAACCTGGGAAGAAGCCCATGAGGTCCATGTCACATGGTCCATCAGCAGCATCACCAGGCTCTGCTCCTGGCACTCGCATCCAGCAGCAGCATTCTTGGCCTTCACATTCCACAGTAGAACCACAAGGAAAGAACGGTAGTAGCAGGTTGGTTTTATACTTGAATACACAATTGACCACACACACACACATACACACACACACACACACACACATATATTACAAGAACTGTGTTGTTGTAGGAGGAGTGACCAGGGCGCAGGTGGGTTGTGTGCCTTACCTGTAGGGGAAAACGAAGACGCGCTGCTGGAGCTCCTCAACAAAGACGAGGAGAATTTCCCGACTCTCGAAGCCAGTGCACAGGTAGAATTGTTTTTATTTTTTGTAGATAAACACATAATTTGATTCTGAGGTGTACTGAAACCTTTCCGGAGTTTTTAATCGCAATATTTGATGCACTCTCGTAAATGTGTGTTTAGGCTGCTTGTGTTGAGGGGAGTAGAAGAGCTGAGAAGAAAGGCTCCCGAAAGAAAGTCAGCACAGGTGAGTTAAAGGAAATAAAAATATAAATTTTCATCTTAAAAACAGCTTCTAAATTTCTCTTCATCTTCTCTTTCCAGAACTGGGTTAATTTTAGACAAAAAAAAAAAAGTTAGCTTTTCCTTTCCCACATAACTTTTCTGTGTTGGTGTAATAGAAAACACAATAGCATTCCTCCAACAAACTTTTCTCCACATACACGAGCTTGTAGAGTGAAATGATTACTGATTTTCTCCCTTTCATGTAAGTTGATTTATCTGATTTCACAGGAAGTTCAAATTTTTTGTTTTAGATACCAAAGAGCCATTTCCGAACCCTATTCCCAAACCGGAAAAAGAAGAACAGGTGGTAAGTTGTTCAGAGTTATGTAGTGCAGGTTCATTTATTGTACCATAATATTGTTTAATCTGTTTTTTGCTCTTTTCTGTTTTAGAAGAAAGGTCAGGTGGATCAAGACCAAAGAACATCTCCTTCCTCTAAAGAGAAACGAAACCCTAACAAACCACCTTCTAACTTACCTAGCCCTTCAGCTTCAAAATCCACAAAAGCTTCCCTGCTGTCCACAACAGCACCTGCTCGAGTTCCTTACAAACCTTTTTCATTGCTGCCTGCTTGCATTCTCCCCAGCCAGTCTCAAACTGCCCCCGTTTCATCTGCAAGATCTCAGAATTCTGTCCAGACTACCCCCAAGTTATCTCCAACTGCTCCTGCTCCATCTACAAGAGTCCCAGATTCTTTGCAGATCACCTCCACCAAGTCTGAGAATGCCCCAACTTTATTTACAAAACCCCAGGATTCGTTCCAGACTACCCCCATGCAGTCTTCAACTGCCTCTGTTCCATTGACAAAACCCCAGGATTTGTTTCAGACTACCCCCATGCAGTCTTCAAAACCCCAGGATTCGTTCCAGACTACCCCCATGCAGTCTTCAAAACCCCAGGATTCGTTCCAGACTACCCCCATGCAGTCTTCAAAACCCCAGGATTCGTTCCAGACTACCCCCATGCAGTCTTCAAAACCCCAGGATTCGTTCCAGACTACCCCTATGCAGTCTTCAAAACCCCAGGATTCGTTTCAGACTACCCCTATGCAGTCTTCAACTGCCTCTGTACCATCAACAAAACCCCAGGATTCGTTCCAGACTACCCCAATGCAGTCTTCAACTGATCCTGCTTCATCTACAAGACCCATAGTTTTGTTAGAGAATACCTCCTCAGTATCTTCTCAGTGTTCCACCACTCAGTGTCTAACTGGGCCTAAGCCTATCCCTGTTACAACAGTCTCATCACCCAGGAACTCCCCCCGTGACACAGATTCAACTTTTGTAGTAACTACCGCTGTGTCCTTGACCCCAGAAGCTGTTACCACCCTTATTGCTTCTCAAACAACCACAACCACAGCTCCATCTGACCCTGTACCTACCCCATTATCTCACCTCTTGACCTCTCAGACTGCTCCTGAACCTTCTCATGCCCTTTCCCAAAGTACCTCAGCAACCCCCCAGGACCCTGTCCTCACATCTAAAATAACTTTCGCTGCTGCAGTGCCTTGTTCAACAGATGCTCCTGCTGCCTTAAAAACCCCTGAATCAGCTGCTGTACCTACTCCTGCCCATGTCTCCCACTCTATTAACTCTCCCGCTCAACCAGCTCTTTCTCCTGGCCCTCCCTACCCTGTTGGGTTTGGTCATCTACCTTATCCACCCTACCCCCCTTATCCAGCTGCCATGCCATCTTTATCGCCAAACATACCTGCCCCCATGCCAGATTCTTGTCTTCCTCCTGCTGTCCCAACTCCCCCTTTCTCTCATGCTACAGAGTCTTACTTGTATGAACATACGGTCTCACCTGTTGCAGGTATGGTCCTCTTTGAATGGAAGTGTGGAATTTAATACTCTCACACCTGAGAAACAGATTTGATTAATTTCTGCTTAATTTCAGCAAGTGCTGGAGGTGCCTTAGTGTCTGAACCCCCACCAGAGTCCTCCATCACTTTTGAGCAGCTTTGCCAGGAAAGGCTTTATCCTGGTTTTCCACAGAACGAGAAAGGGGAACCTGTCCAGACCCCACTGTTCTCTGACCACAAATCTGGAAAAGACCTGCCAAATGGTACCTTTTTTTTTTTTTTTATTTTAAATCTGCTTTACTGACAACTGACTGCTTTACTGAGGTCAGCCAATAGTTTATGGCTGATACCAATATCTAGGTCGTACATTCTAGATCCATAATCAACCGATAGTTTTTGAAATGGATACTGGTTTACAAGGGAAAATATATATACATCATTCCAATAGTACCAAACTTTTAAAAATAAGTTAAATAGAGCACAAAAATAAACAAAACAGTACTGAATCTGTAAAATGTGCTACATTTTATAAATATGAATATATTAATAAATAATGAGGAAAATTAAACATGCATTTATAAAATAAGTAAAACTCCAAACGCCACTAGAGGCCACACTTTAGTATTATGACACCTTCTTAGCCACTCCAGCAACCCGGAAAAACTATCGGTATGGATTTTTGCTGATATTTCCAGCAATCAATATGTGGAAGATCACAGAATGGTTAAAGATCATACAGCAGCTCTAAAAACGAGCATTTGCACCTTTTTTTTTATTTACATTCAACTCTCGTGTGGTCACGTTTACATGTTGCCCTCATTTGACTCTAAACACTTCTGTTGCTTCCAGATACAAGTGTCCTTCGATTCTTTTTTAACCTCGGAGTTAAGGTAAGGACATCTTATTATAATTTTATTAAAGTCTTTCTACTTGTTCCCTAGTTCTCTGTAATTGTAGTTGAATAACTTAAAGTTAAATTTGAATAATAGTTTGAACAGGTGCCAGGGCTCAGGTGGTATCTGTAAGTGTACTGCCAGGGGAGATGCATGATTGAGTGGAGACGGATTTGTAGCTTGGACACAGTAAATACAAGATACAAAAATCGAATCTGCAATTGGCTAAAGCTTATTTTGTTTGATTTTACCCGCAGGCCTACATGTATCAGATGTTGCCCCCGCTCACTTACCTGGCACCACTAGTCCAGGCCTACCAACACACGCCACTTAACATCTCTCCTTCGCCTGGATCATGGCAACCAGAAAACAACTCTAGACGGATTTACTCTTCCCCTAACCCTTCCCCTGCCAGGTCTGCTCATTTTGAAGTAAGAGGTGTTCCTTCGTCGATGGACGTTGGGGTGTTCGGTCATCCTTCTTTGTCTATGCAGATGTCGTTGCCCGTTGTCTCTCATCCCACTGTATACGCAAGTATGTGTTCAGTGCCCCCTGCTGGTCCATCACTGCAATATTCCGCTCCTCAGCATCACTCTGTGCCACCACCTGGACTTTACAGTATGGAAATGCACAGGCCAACAGTGCCATCAATAATGGAAGGAGGTCAGGGGGTTCATAGTTCTATGACTGCACAACTGGAGAAAGCATTTTGGGCAGGTCAAAACCAGCATCATTCAGAAGGTGGAGACATCAAACCAGGGGTTGTTCCTGTGACTGTAGAGATACAACACAGCAGTGGGCAGAGTAAAGGGGTGGAGCCGACATTGCTGGCCAATGGAAACAGACAAGAGATGAGTGTTGGATTCATAGGACCGCCGTTAGAAGGATGGAAGACGGAGTTCGGTACTGATCCTAAAACTGTGCGGAGCTACCAGAGTCCGTCGTACAGATCCGGAGGTAGGCAAGGCCAGAACGACCGAGGAGGATACAGGGGGCGTGGCACACGTGAAAGGAGAGAGAATACAGGTTGGGTAAGACACGATGGCCAAATGCCCTACCACAGAGGATCTGGTGGTAGAAGCAGGGGGCGGGGCTACACTAACACCAGAGCCACAGGGTACCCAGGTGGCCATTGTGCACCAGAAAGCTGACAGTCGCTCGTTTTTCTTTTGCTACCGATTCTCTTGGAATTTTGTGAGGTGTTTGTTTTTAAAACTTTTTTTTTTTGCTGCTGTGTCTTCTGAGAAAGGCGTTTCCACTATGTATTTATGTATATTAAAGCCGTGTGTGAAAGATAGAGATGAACTAATTATGAACGTAAACATTCAACCTCATGGTCTGAGGATGCGAATGTGACGAGCTTTCGTTTACTGGACGCTTGAAACTTGACTTGCTTTCGTGGCCTTTTGGAATCAAATGAATCGTATCGAAGAAAATGGTGTCACTTCATGACCCTGCTTTTGGCTACAGATACGTATACTGTACATGTGGTGGTTTTTGTGTGTGTGTGTGTGTTCAAAAGAAATCTGAATTACTCAGTCCTTCACCTCTAAATAGCGTCGTTCACAATGTTTTATGTTTTGCTTCCTGAATTCTGCTTTTAGATTCAGAAAAGGTTTGAGCTGGAGCTTTGTGTTTATTATTATATAGGAAAAGAACAGCATTTGCACATCATCCCCACTGTAACCCACCAGGAGCCACATTCCAAAATCTACAGTGTAAATATGCAAAGTTGTATCTCACAATTTCACGTCCATCGGAACGTCTTATGTACAAACATGCAACCTGAACCCTGTAGCTGAACACTGGAATGTTACGAGGGGCGAGTGTGTAGATCTACCAGCTTTTTGCCAACGGTGATGTGGTGTAAAGCGATTTTCTTTTTGCCCTGATTACGCTTAAACACGTACAAATCGCGTTTACGTTTGAATCATTTTTGTTTTTGTGTGAATTTCTATGCTGTCGTCTGACCACGATTCATATCTTCCACCTTACGATGCACTTTCTCATCCGAAACGTGTTTTCGGATCAGGAGACAGATTTGTGTGAATTAACGACCGCAAGGCTCCGTGTTTTACCTGCTGAACGGTGGACGTTGCGTCGGTTCTTCGTGTAGTGCCTTAGACTTTATTTGGCGTTAAGTTTCTGCACTTGTGCCTTCTGAAGAATGCGTTTTATATCGAGTGCCTGTATTTATCACAACCAAAGATGCAAATGGATGCAATTTTTTTTTTTTTTGATAGAAAACGTTAATAAAGAGATGTCTGTTTCTCTCACATGGTCTGGAATCTTTTTTTTTCTTCATTTGCCTCTTAATAATGGAGGTTTTGGTTATCTGGGGATTCTCAGGGTCACTCTTATCAGATTAGCTTTACTATTAAAGCTCCAGGAGATACAGCCGAGACGATACAATCGTCCTCCTGCACCTCAAATCAGCATCTTCAGGCATGGAGCTGCACCGCTTCCCCAAATCTTAGAGAAAGGTCATAAATTTCACCTTCATTATTTAATAAGATGCATCATGGCACGATGATTAAAATATTTTAATCAAACTATACACTTGTTTGGCGTGTTGTGTTTCTCACTCACTCGGTGACCAGAAAAGAAAAGAAAAAAGCAGTGATTACATTTATTATTGGTCACAAAAAAAAAATAATTCTCAAGGTCCCGTTTACACTTTATATTTTTTTTATTTTAATATTGTCCTCTCGCCTCCGCTTCATCTCCCTCGTCCACACGGACTGGACATGTGAAATACATGATGGCCGCCGGGTTCGTTTCCTGTTCGCCGCTCCGCGATCCGGTCTGTGAAGAGGATGATGAAACGAAGGGAGAGGACGATGAATAAACTGTCGTTTATTGGACCTGCTGAAGTAAATGGTGGCGTTGGTGTTGAAAAGTAAGCGGTGTTTCTTCCAGGATGATGTCGCACGTCTGGAGAAGGCGTGGCCTAATGGACCGAGTTTGGGGGATTTTTTTTTTGGTTTCGTTATTTGAGGAATGGACACTTCAGTCATCCAGGAAAAAGTAGTTGCCGGTTTTCTTCTGATCCACGTCCTGATTGAGAGTAAAGGAAAAAAAAAAATGGCAGGAGTTTAAATAACGCTCAACATTATAGTGATGTTCTGACATCATCTCACTCTCAGTGACGTCTTTACGTGTGTTTGCATTCTCACCTTGATGGAGTGGAGTTTGTTGATTCTTGGTCTGAAGTTGTTTGGGTCTCTTCTGAAGGTGATCTCCAGTTGTGCCAGGAACTTATTCATACCAGCCAGAAGATTCTGTGGCCTGTCTCACACACACACACACACACATACCATTACACTCCTTTCATATCTAAAAAAGCGTTCACTTCTCCACGTGTGAGTGTGTGTGGTTTAGGTCATACGTGTTGGCGCAGGTGTTTCTGGAAGGAATGCCGTCGAAAACGATGACTCGGTCGGCCAGATACGTGGCCATGATGAAGTCGTGCTCCACCACGAACGCGGTTTTCTTGGCGTGCAGGATGAATCTGTGAGGAGAGGAAACGTGGGTAATACAGTAAACCAGACGCTTTACTGGTGAGTGTGTCCTGAGATCAGTGCCCTGAAATAAACACACAATTTGGCGTGAAAAAAGCTGTAAGAAGTTTTGACGCTTTACCGCTTGATGACTCGGGCGGCCATGAGACGCTGCTCGGAGTCCAGGTACGCTGACGGTTCATCGATCAGATAAACGTCGGCTGGTTTACCCAAACACAGAGCCAACGCCACACGCTGCAACTCACCTCCAGACAGATTCTGAACCTGCTCACACACACACACACGCAATGAATTTAGCTGAATAGTAAATGCGCGGCGTCTGTCCACTCGCAGCGGTCACTCACGTCCTGGTCGATGATGCTCTCTATCTGCATGGGCTTCATGACGTCGGTGACGAACTGGGGGTGTGTGTAGGCATCTCGAATCTTATCGTGGAGCAAGGCACGAACGCTGCCCTAAAACACACACACACACACACACACACAATAGAATCCTTGGTGTGTTTGCCAAAGTTGTGTGACATTTAGTGGGGTGTTTAGGTCAGAGTGCAGTGTGTGTGTGTGTGTGTGTGTGTGTGTGTGTGTGTGTGTGTGTGTGTGTGTGTGTGTGTGTGTGGAGGTCAGACTCACTTTAAACTTGGGGCTGATCTTCTGAGGCTTGTAGCTCACGTTCAGAATCGGCACGTCACCTGGGGCAGAGGGCAAAACACACACTTTAGTTTCACAAAACTCTCAGCAGATTCTCTCTTCTGATGAGTGAAAGAGATGAAACAGATTTGTGTGTGTGTGTGTGTGTGTGTGTGTGTTTACCTCCTCCGTCAGGTTTCAGGCCTCCAGCCAGCAGTCTGATGAATGTTGTTTTTCCAGTCCCTGAAGAGAGAAAGAAATGTAATGATTTGAATATATATTACAGACGGTATTAAATTGTGATCCTCTTCGTCTCACCGTTCTCCCCGAGCATCACCATGATCTCAGAGTCGGTGAACTCTCCCTCTGTGATGGTGAGCGTGAAGTCCCCCATGCTCTTGCACATGTTGGGGTACTGATAGCGGCACATCTTCTTCACCTCCTCCTCGGCTGCCGTCTCGGCTACTTTGAACACCAGCGAGGTCTCGCGGAAACGCAGGTTCTCCGTCGGCACGTAGCCGTCCAGGAAGATGTTGATACCTGCGGAGCGATTGGAGTGAGTCCACTTACTGTGCTGACAGATACGAAGCTGATCCCATATGAGAAAATATGTGTGTGTGTGTGTGTGTGTCTCTGTGTGTGTGTGTGTGTGTGTGTGTGTGTGTGTGTGTGTGGGGGGGGGCTGGGGAGTGTTTACCTTCTCGGACACTGAAGGGCATGGTGACGACTCCGTAGGCACTCGGTACACCGTACAGGCAGCAGATAAAATCAGACAAGTAATCCAGCACACTCAGATCGTGCTCCACTACAATGATGTACCTACACACACAAATCATTACTGTACTCGTTTCTACATTACTAGTGATGTCATACACACGTGTGTGTGTGTGTTGCAGACCTGTCAGGTGAGATGAGAGATCGGATGGTGATGGCAGCTCTCAGCCTCTGCTTCACATCAAGATAACTGGACGGTTCATCAAACATGAAACTAGACAGAGAAAATGATGTCAAACTCCAGAACAAACCAAAAAGGTGAAAAATGTAATATATAAATAAAAAAACACGTACATGTCTGCTCTCTGGATGCAGACGACAGCGCATGCGAATCTCTGCAGCTCTCCTCCAGACAGGTCCTCGACGTTGCGATCCCGCAGGTGCAGCAGATCTGACCAATCACAGCACAGCAAAGCGCGTTTGAATATCAAGATTGCTAAACCTTCGCCCACGTAGAGGTCGTATACATGTGGGCGGGGCTTTGAATCTTTCACAGAGCAGTAGGTTATGATCTAGAAGGTAAGTCGAGAACGCACCTAGCTGCCCACACACGATCTGCTCGGTCTTAGTGTCATCTTTCCTGCTCAAAATGGAACCTACTGACCCCTACAGGCAGAACACAGAATTACAACAAAGCTCTGCTGTGACGCTGTAACTGATGGGGAAACTTCTACTTTACCTTGACGGTTTTAGGGATCTGGTCGACGTATTGCGGCTTTACGATGGCCTTGAGGTCGTCCTCCAGGATCTTGGTGAAATAGTTCTGCAGCTCAGAGCCTCGGAAATAAGCCAGGATCTCCTGCCAGTCCGGGGGAGCCTGCAAACGCACGTACACAGCCCTTAGTAAATCTCTTTTACAGATTTGGTTCAAAATGTTGTATAGAAATCATTAATATATTATTGCACCGATGTTTAATGCTGTAATGATCCTAATCCTTGGGGTGGACCAAAAAACCAAATCCACCAGCGTTTTTAAAGACAATGTCCCTGATTCATCTATAAACAACAATAAAGACAGACAGGAAGTTTCTGATACGTTGGACACGTGACTCACATCGTATTTTCCCAGGTTGGGTTTCTGTTTTCCTGCCAGGATTTTAAGAGCCGTGGATTTCCCGATCCCGTTAGTGCCCACCAGCCCCAACACCTCTCCAGGACGTGGAATGGGCAACCTGGCACAGGGACACAGCTGAGTTACACACACACACTCTCATGTGACCATATAATGGCTGAAAGCACCAAAAAGTCAATCCTGATGAAATAAACATGTTCTAGAGAACACTTCCTGAGCGTTTAACTTGTATGTATTTTTCTTCAAAGTCCCGCCCACTAAACACCTGTAACTATTATTATGATTATTCATTTCTGTCCACTGAGGAGATCTGATCAGGATATCAGGGCGTCCTCGTGTCTTTACCTGTGCAACTTGAAGGAGTTGGCACAGTATCTGTGTGTGGTCTCCTTCTCCAGGTTACTCGGCAGGTTTACGATAGACAGAGCACCAAACGGACATTTCTGAAAGAGAGAAAAAGAAAGTGTTAAAACACAGAAATACGTGTCTTCCATCTGTCTGTCTGTGTGTGTGTGTGAGAGAGAGAGAAAGAGAGAGAGAGAGAAAGAGACCTTGATGCAGATGCCACAGCCTATACACAACGACTCGGAGATCCACACGATCTTACACTGAGGCGTCACTTCGATACACAGCTTCCCTGCACGTGAGACGCACAAACGTGTTCAATGCAATTGTAATGATGATGAAATCTTAGTGCGTTCGTGTGTGTGTGTGTGTGTGTGTGTGTTTCTCGTACCCATGCGCACCACAGGACAGCTCTTCTTACACTCCTGCCTGCATTTCTTCGGCTTGCACTTGTCGTGGTTGACGATAGCGATACGCGTGTTCTTGTCGGCCATCTTGCCGCCGCTGTTCTTCTAAGACGAGCTGGAAATAAAAGGGTTTAGGATCACTTGAGGGTCTGTGAGGGTGTAACTGCAGATTCCTGAGTCGCCTCCTCAAGTGATGGACAATAACATGGAAACCTTCTGCCACAGACACACACACATATGACTCTGGATAAATGGATGTATAGAGCGTTAGAGATAGACAGAAAGATGGATGTATAGACAGAAAGATAGAGCGTGATTTAAAGAAATACACAGATAGAAAGACAGACAATTTTAAGGATGTAAACAATAAGATCTGTGCAGGTCTGGTCCACGACGTTTCCGGTGTCTAATTTTAAATCATGGAGCTGTCAAAACCAAAAGACTGATGAGTGTGTTGAGCTGTTTGGAGGGTGATGCTGTTCATCTCAGAGACACAGAGAATGATAGATACAGATATGACTTCAGTTAAAATCGGGGTTTTAACAGTGTAATGATGAAAAACAGGAGGTCAGTGATGATGGACTGGTGAATGAATGACGGTTCAGTTCCAGTGCATGGCCAGAACACGTCATTGATATGATGGACTGGTGAATGAATGACGGTTCAGTTCCAGTGCATGGCCAGAACACGTCACATTTTATGAAACTAAACATCTCCCAGACATCAGACTGAAGCGTTACATTACCGGCGCGCGCGCTGTGAGGTTGTTAACTACACAACTAACGGATTCGCGAGTTCCTTTATGGTTTAGGAATAAATTAACAATGTATATCATGATTACAAACACAAATAGTCAATAAAAAATAACGGTTCTACAAGCGCGGACAGAAGGCCTCGTGGGCCTGACACTGCCAGTTGGGGTGGAGCTAGCTTATCTAACTTAGCCATACGGATAGATAGCATAGCATTAGCCGAGTATAAGATGACATTAGATCGGACCGCCAGTTATGTGTCTAATGCAGAGCTGTGTGTGTGTGTGTGTGTAAATAGAAACTGCTCAGACAGCGATATTGCTACAGTGCATAGTGCTCAGTCAAGTAGGTGGCGCTAGCTTAGCAACATGGCTAATTCTCATATTCTCCCTGCCCTGAGACATACAGCTGTTTATTAAACACAAATAAACAGTTATTTACAATATTACTGTCTCACCCCGGTGTCCGCGGAGACTATGGAGGCTTGATGAGGCGGGAATATGTGGTTAAAAACCCCCGCGCATCAGCCAACGTGCTCTTCACACGGAGTAGCCGGCAGGTAAAAAGATGGCGGAAAGGAAGTGTGACGTAATCTCACATGCGACAGAGATAATAGAAGCGTAACGTCATCGATGTGCGACATACACGCTAAGCGCCTGTTTTCTATAAAAAACAATTACATATTCATATTTATTTGACTTATTTTTCAAATATGCACCATATAAACCAGTGTTATTAGGGATATAAACATGTTCTTGTTTCAGCTGCGTGGAAAAAACAGATCTCAAACACATGAGCATGAGTCTTAGTTGTTACAATTAGTCTTTTGAATGAATATAATTATTGAAAACATTGAATATCTCTTTCAGGTTTCCTTCAATAACTACACATCTCAAACATATAGTGGGTGTGGAAACATTTTATTTTTAAACCAAGTGTTTCTCATTCTCTTCTTCTCAATGCATTCCTTATATAAAGAATATGGCCAAAGAAGTCAGACTTCTGAATCTGTTCTCTTTTCCATACACAGGTGTAGTTCCAGTAAAGGGAAATACACCGTTCCAGGATGCCAGTGCCCCAGTGCACAACGCCAGCTCCATAAACACAGTGTGTTAAGAGTGGATTGGATGAACTCAATGTTCTGACCTCCTCAGACCTACTAAACACTACTGGGATTAACTGGAACACAGAGGGAATCCCAGACCTCTTGGAATAAACATACAGTATAGTGTCCATGTAGGTTTACTCTTGCAGGTAGATTCATCCACGCAGCCTCATTTAACCAGTTATGTTTATTGTAAAAACATACGTGTTTGTGTGTTTTATTGATCTTCTTCAGTCTTTGAATAAAGAAAACAAATCTCGGTTAAACCAGAAAAAACAACAACAACAGCAAAAGTTTTGATATTAAAATTTAAAGCTTCATCTGACTGCTTACTTCTTCTTTCTCCATTTTCTTTATTTCAAGCTCCAGTTTTCTGATTTTCAGCTTTGTGTATTGGAGATCTGCCTTCCGGACTTCTAGTTCTTGAAGCAAATATCTTTTATATATGCAGTTGACATCTGCTTCCTTTAACAGAAATAGATCATAAACAGAGTAGTTGTGAAGAAGCAGTAAGTGTGTAATACACGTGTAATTAAACACACGGATCAGTAGCACGCACCTGTTCTGTTGTTGTGGAGTGAGCATGAGGTGTGTAAAGGGTTTGTGTGCTTTGATCATTCTGTAAACATGATTAAAAAAAACACTGCATTCGTTCATGACTTCGACAAACACTGATGATTATTGCTACGAGTCCTTATTGTGGTGGTGTATAATGTACTTACACTTTTTCTACCCAGCAACTGCTGAGACAAAGGAGGATCCAGAAGTGTCTGGACGTTTCCCACCACCACTGCAATACAGTACACTTTTAAGTTTTTAAAAGTAAGAGATTTGTGTAAAAGTAATGAGCGATGCTCTACCTCGGAAATAAGGCTTAGTTTCCTCTGGAGCTGTCGTCTCCTCTATCGTTGTAATTATGGGAATCCCGTTACACTGCTGTAGGTCTTCCTTCATCACTGGATATAGATCTTGTGAAGGACAGATATCTTTAGCAGCAGGAGCATGAGTGACTAAAACCTTGACTGGAACCGATTTCTGCAGATACACAGACACGAGTTCAACTCCGAAAAAGTCTCACAGTAGATCTGGATTTTTTAAACCACATCAGTACTATAAAATAAGTCAGCTAAGTGTTTAAGCATTGAAGCTTTGCTCTGTTGAGATCAGCTGATGATTTCCCAAACTGGAAAAGTTTCTGTAATATCAGATTCCTGTTCCTGACTGGCACAAGTCAACTCCACGTGATGATCTCACAGGTTGACATAAGATGCTTTTCTGCTCACCATGGTTGTACAGAGTGGTTGTTTAAGCTTGCCTGGTTATTCTCCTCCAGCAAGGTTTTTCCTCACACAGATCTACCACACCAAGTGTGTTTTGCTCTGGGTATGAACTGTATCTCTTTATCCGTGTTTTGTGGTGCTGCCACATGATTGGCTGTTTTGCATCAGTGTGCAAAGTGTATACGCATTGATTGGCCAGCAGGAGTCTGTACAATCATTAAATACAAAACAACCTCCTGAAGAAGTGTATTTTTCAAGTCAGTCAAGTCATAAAGAGTAGCCACCAATACCTTCACCGCATGCAACCCCAACATCGCCGTCTTGCTGAAGGAAGTCTGACAGCGCTCACAAGACTTCACCTGAAATAAGAGTGTAATCAATGCCTCCATATTAATCAATTTATTTTGATCTCCAGACAAAGATATGTCCAAACCAAGCTGAAAATACAACAAGGAAACACAGATGCTGTGTTCGAAATAACGTGGAACTGGAAAGAAATGCACTTTATATATAATGAGTGTTTATTATTAAACGTGTATGTCTTTTAAAATGACATCACGTGGTTGAAGACACCTGAGGAGAAATTCAAAGTTAGGGCGGTATTTTTGGGAATTCCAAGTTACCATGTGGGAAAAAGGGGATTACTCGAGTCATCTGCTCCGTCATGAGGCACACAGATCAATATTTTACATATCAGTTTAATGTTTATATGATGAAGGTGTGATCTCTCAGCTCTTGCACTTTTAATTCTTCTGAATATGATTAAAAGCTCAGACCCTACCCAATCTGTTACATCCTTTATAAGCGTTGGCCAGAAGTAGCCTTCGATGACCTTGTTTCTGGTGCCCCTCACACCGAGATGGTTTCCCGTCTCGCTGTTATCATGACACTCGTTTAGGGCGAAACTTTTTTCCTCTTCAGTCATGACCACCAGGCGCATGTACGTTTTGTTGGGGCCGAGATAATACAGTCGACCATCTGTTAGGAAATGAAATAAATCTTCCATCATGCCTTATAGAACTGTTAATTAACAGTAATAGAACTGAGTGTTTAGAGCTTGTGTAATGGTGAAAAGTGAATGTCTCTCTTTAAAGTAATAGCTAAAGGTGTAACCTTGATGATACTAACTCAAACTGCTATAGGTTCTAGGGGGCGGGGCTTTGTGTGCATGGGTGGGGATGTGGGCGGGCTCAAGAGATCAAACAAATTCTATTCATCTCTTGTTATTTAACCCCGTGATGAGTGTTAGCAGGAAAGTCATTAGAAGAAGAGTTAGGTGAGTTTTATTTGGCTTTCACACAATGGAAGGTGTGAATTAACTTTATTCACTTCTAATAATTAACCAATTAATTAATTATGATTTTTCACAAATGCATTTCACAAATGACCTATTGCACCTGGTGTAGTTCAGGTGAGCACCTCGCACTTTAAGAACATGTCTGATGAGTCTAATGAGTGATGTCCTGCAAAACTACTCTGGTTTTTCTTTTTTCCTACTGCACACGTGAACACATCAGTCTGTGGATACCTTTGATGGCGAATTTATCGCTGGCGCGGCGTATGTCGCTCCTCACCCTCCTGTTGCAGTCTGGCTCAAACTCTCCGTGCGCGAGGTATTTCTGCACCATCTGATAAAACTCCAGCGTTTTCATCATTGCGGCTACCAGATCCGCGTCTCCTGCCGTGCTCGATTTGCGCGAGCGGTGTCTTTACTGCGCACGCGCGAACCTCTTTCCCTTCCCTGTCCCCCCTTATCCGCCGCACATGCGCAATAGGCCTGACCTGGTCAAACTCTGCGCCTTTTATTGTAGCATAAAACAACATTTTTTATCAAAAATGACAATTAATTTTTTTTAATTAAAATATTATTATAAATAACTTGTCTGGTTAAAACTTTTACTTCCTCGACCATACATTTTAAATTAAATTGTTTAATAATACATTAAGACCAGTATAATAATATTTAAAAATACCTTAATCCAGAATTAGATTAATACCTTTTATATTTTAATCCGTCTTAAAATCACTAAAACATCAATAAAAGTTACATTTATATCGTAATTAATGTTAAAATACTTATTATTTTTTGCAAATATGCTTGAAATGAAAAACACGGACACATGATATCCTGTAAATAAAAACATGTACACATATAAAACCTGTTCTGACCTTATTTGCAGTGTTGGACAATAATAAAGTGAATGTCATCTGTTACTGTACATAAGTAGACTTTTTGCGTATCTGTACTTTACTGAAGTATTTTTATTTGGGGAGGACATTTACTTTATCTTCACTACATTTCAACGTAGAAAAATTATTTTATCTTTTAATCGACTACGTTTAGTAAAATCAGTCGTTTCTTTTTATTTATGAAGATAAAAACATAACTGGTGAAACCAATCAGGATCGAGCGCTCGCTCTGTTTTACACGTGTTCTGATCGACGCTTGGTGTATCTACTGATCACCAACAGTTCAGCATCAGTTCAACATCAAGCAGAACATTTAGAGAGGAATAAATGATGAAGAAACTCCAGACTTGAACTCGATTAATAGTTGAATCAGTAGTTGAAAATAATGTTTTGGGTTCATGATGATTGTAATAGAAGTCAATCAGCATTTGAGTCATTAATATCATTCTATTAATAGATCAGTGTGCTGAGAGTCACATTCGAGTCTTTACACATAAACTGAGGTGAATAAGTGAAGAGTCTTGTTACAAAAATGATAATAGGAACATTATAGTTATAATAAATCAGCACTTTGGATACTTATGTAAATTTGAAGACAAAATCTTTAGTACTTTTACTCAAATCAAAGTTTAAATGGACAATTTTACTTGTACTGAAGTCACATTTTACAGAGTACTTATATTTATATATACACACACACACATATATATAGAGAGAGAGAGAGAGAGAGAGAGAAAGAGAGAGAGTAGTAGTAAAAGGTGTTGTATAATAGCGCGCATGTGCAGTGTAAACCCCTCTCACAAACGGCGCCTTGCAGTGACGTCATCAACGCGCGCGGAAGCCGGGAAGGAGGCTAATTCGAAATTACGAGTAAATATTATTTGGAAGAAAAAAATGTTCTGAACATCAAATAAAACCGAAATACAAGTAATACTCGCTTTTATTTTACACAGTTTAAAGTCTGTTTTACCGTTTAATCACCGTGAATTAATATAAAGTTAGCATTTTTACTGATTTGACAGTTAGCTCACATCATCTGCTCCAGAAATCTGGCGTGATTTTAGTCCTAATTTATTCTCAGACACGTGCGTCATATAACTGTTTTCAGCACTTTTGTTATTCCTGGAAAAGGAAGACGTTGTGGATGTTTTTGTGGGGTTTATATTTGATGTATTACATTTTGGAAATGTATTTATTTTCTCAGCACTAATGCATGCAGAGCTCCTGATGCACACCAACATCACACAGGTAATGATAAAAGTTATTATTAGGAAACAGCAGGGATTTTGGTTCCTGTGTGAAAATGGAAATATTACTATCATTTGTGTATCCACAGCTTTTCTGATCACAGTGAAGATGGCTGCAGCGACCAAAACCCCTCCTGGAGCAGACCCCAAGCAGCTGGAGCGCACGGGGACGGTCCGTGAGATCGGCTCTCAGGCTGTGTGGTCTCTGTCTTCATGCAAACCCGGTCAGTGTTTCTGGATTTGGTGCTTTATACTTTTAGTGTTGGGTTGATTTTACTGTAAATAATGAAATAATCTGTCTTCTGGATCACATTCCAATCTGTGTGAATAGAATTTTGTTGAGAATCACACGGCGCAAACTTTCACAGCAACCGAGTAACTGGGCAAATCTCCATTATTGAAACTTTTACACACACTGGATTTTTCCTGTTTGTTTCTTCTCATCAGTGGAAACTCGGGGTGTCTACACTTTTGGTAAGACTTTTATTTTGTCTGTTCGAGCAGGGTTCGGAGTCGACCAGCTGAGGGACGATAATCTGGAGACGTACTGGCAGTCAGACGGCTCGCAGCCTCACCTCGTCAACATCCAGTTCAGGTAGAGACGTGTCTCTGCTCTGTGCAGATCCACTCAACAGGGCTGGAGGTGTTTCACTGGGATTGTGTAGTGAGATAAATAAATAACGCTCTAAAAAAACTCAGTTTAACTCATGAGAGAACCTTCTCTGATTAAATATAAAGTTATTTATAAAAAAAATAAAAAATCTCTGTCTTGGTATAACTGGTGAAAATTATATTATGATATTATATATATTTTATATTCTTCACCACTTCACACATTTATTTTAGCAGTTTCTGTTTATACGCCGTGTGAAACAAACAAAAGATCTGATCGGTTCTCCCTGATGCAGGAGGAAGACTACAGTGAAGATGCTCTGCATTTACGCCGATTATAAGTCAGATGAAAGCTACACTCCCAGTAAGATCTCGGTCCGGGTCGGGAACAACTTCCACAACCTGCTGGAGATCAGGGTACGGATCCACGTCTCAAACCTTTATTATAACAACGTGTTCCTCCATTCTGTAAAATCTACAGCGTCATTTTTCTTTCTTTTTTAATAAAATCTTAAAATTTGCTTTCTCTCTGGGGTGTGTGTGTGTGTGTGTGTGTGTGTGTGTGTGTGTGTGTGTGTGTGAGAGCAGCAGTTAGAGATGGTAGAGCCGAGCGGTTGGATCCACATTCCTCTCCTGGACCTGGTAAACAACCCCATCAGGACTTTCATGATCCAGATCGCGGTGCTGGCGAACCACCAGAATGGGCGTGACACACACATGCGGCAGATCAAAGTGTACACCCCGGTGGAGGAGAGCTCTATCGGCAAATTCCCACGATGCACCACTGTCGACTTCATGATGTACCGCACCATCAGGTGACCACATCTGACACAAGTGGCTCCTGATCTCCAGCTCATTAATCAGACGTGATGAATCCTACACACACACACACACACACACACACACACCTCCTACTGTCCTCATTACACTGGGATTCAAAACAGAACCTTTGCCTTCTCCTGAAAGTCTTTATTGTAATGTGTGTTTTGCTGTACAGATAATAATAAAGTTGTGTTTTTTATTATCTCTGTTTTGTCTTTTGAATAATAAATCAGGTGTAAATGATTTATTTCTACAGTGGTCAGTGGTGGACTGTGCATTTCACCTCTACATCTTCAGTAGGGTTCTTACTGAATCAGTCCACCTCTTAATCCCGTCATTATGACGCCACGTGTGTAGAAAACATCAGTGTTCTAGAGAAGTGCAGTAGATCAGACCGCTGCTTCACACACAGGAATCTCACACAGAGAAAACGAACATCACTAAAGCAAAAAACCCAAAGCACACAATTCAACACGTCTCCTTTCACTGGAGCCACAACAGCACCTCCACATACACCATCATCTCCAGCAGAAGCATCGATATGTTCACCTCCTCACATCATCAGCAACATCATCTGACCAATCAGATCATCGCAAAGAGTTGGTGTTTGGGTTTGCTGCCTATTATGAAGAATTTTTACAAAGATTTATATTTTTTTATTTATTTATGATTAAAGACCAGGAAATAGGGTTATGGTTATTTTATTTTTTTTTTCATATCATCAGCATCAGTTTTCATAGTGAACATCGTGTAAAAATTATTTGGGGAATTTTGAAATCTTTTGCTATTTTTTATTTTATTTTGTTTACTTTTTTGAATTTACATAAAATTGATTATTAAATTATATTATTTATTTATTTATTATTACCGGCTCTAGTTTTACGAGAAATATTCCCACATTAAAAGAGAATTCTTGATCATTTTAATGCCTAATATATAAAATACTATAAATTTGGTAAAATAAAATCTTTATTAAAAAAATCCTACAGATTATTACCCGTGTGTTTTTCGGTCTGAAAACACGATGGAGAACATTTCAGCAGGCTGAAACCTGTGATCATCCACGAGAGAGCACGAGAGACCCTCAAGCTCAGAGATGCATCATCATCCTCATCATCTCTCTTTTTTTTTTTTTCAGGTTTGGTAAACTGACTTCCTGTTAACAGTTAAAAGATGCGGTGTGTGTGTGTGTGTGCGTGTGTGTGTGTGTGTGTGTGCAGGCATCCTGTTGAACATTGGTGGTGTCGCATACGGCAATGACGTTTGCTCTCACAAAGCCAAAGTGGAAACTAGAAGCCATTTCGTGTGCTCGAGGTGCGAATTGAGCGCCAACAAAATAGTGAGAAAGAAAAGAAAAGGAAAAAAGAGAAGAAAATAAAAAAATAAAAATGTCTCGAACTTGCATTCATCTGGTTTTCTTTGTTCTGGGTAAGATGTGTTTTATTCGCTTTTATCTTCATGTCGAAATTGTTTTTTTTGTCTTTGTGAACATCTGTGATGCAGCCATGTGTCTGGAACATTTACTCTTTATAGGAAAATGAAATTTGTGTTATTTTACTCAGTTGTTTACTTTATTGTGCACATTCATTTCACTGTATTTTATCTAAACAGCGTTGTTTTAGGATTTTACTTTACGCTGAATTTTTGAGTTAATCATCCTCTCGGATCGCGTTCCTGGTCAACAAGCGGTTTTTAACCACAGGATTTGACTCGTTATTAAAAATGAAGACAAATTGATTTATCTGCTGATTAGGCATGGCTTATAAACACCAAACTATTTAATCTATTACACGTTTATTACACGTTTATTACACGTTTATTACACATTACGGTCTTTTCTTTGTTTCATTTTATGAATTAACTTCATTGTTTTTGCATTTGTGTCCACCAGAAGGTTGTTTGTTCAAATCCCAAAGCTACTCAGGGTCATATAATGTTTGGATATTAAAAAAAAACTAATACTGCACAAATAATGCGTTTTTTTTTTCAGAGCTGGTGAATATTTGCGAAAACTTTTTGAAATTATCTTTCATTCACCTCAAATAAATGAAAACGTTCATAAAGAATTTAATTAATATCTAAAATAAAGAATTAGGGGAACATGAAGAGTGTGTTGGAGTGTGTTGGAGACGGGAGAACAGGTCCCGGAGTGTGGGTGGGGGTTACACGTGAAGAAAGGCCACGGAAAACATTTCTAATCATCTAAAGGTCTGGAGGCGATGAAGAACAGTCCCAGAAAAACAGAGGAGATGCTTCATTACTTTACAAGAACATTTGTCTTTCAAATATCTTTTCTTTTTTCTTTCTCTCTTTTTTTTTCTTTGCACTCTCTTACTTTCTGTGTCTCTCTTATGTCTGTATCATACTGTCCCTGTCTGTCACTCCTTCTCTCTCTTTCCATCTCTGTCTCTTTTCTGTCTCTTTCTCAGTCTTTTTTCTGTCTTCATCTCTCCTTTTTCATTCTGTCTTTCATTTGCACTCTCTCTCATTTACACTGTTTTTTTTATTTTTTTATTTCTATACTTCTCTTACACTCAGTCTCTGTCTCAGTATCTCTTCCACTCTCTCTTTAATTTGAAAGTACTTTGGTTAAAAAAAAAAAAAAAAAAGGATGAGGTTTGTAGTATGTACAATAAAAAAAGTTAAATTTTTTATCTCTCCCTCTAGTGGTGAAGTTGTGCGTCTGCACGAACACATCTGTTCCTAACATCACTCCTGACATCAATGAGACCAGAGACATCAGTGAGAAGACCACCGCTTACACAGACCCACCTTCTTCTCCACCCAGTCCCATCAACACAACCACACACAATTCCAGCTATGAGCTCGTTAAGAAAACTTCAGATGATTCCAGAAAACTTACAGAATCCTCTGCCTCGGAAACTACCATCAAGGAAATTACCACAACAGCATACACCATCGTGACATCTAACACCATGGAATTTACCACCAGGGAACCTACCACCACTAAATTGGCCACCATGCAGTCTACAGGTTCAAATCAACACACTTTATTCTTCATCTTCTCTCTCAAACACACACACACATCTGGGTATGTCACACATGAAGTGTGTGCGTGCGGGTATGTGTGTGGGTGGGTCTGTGTGAACATGGATATATAACGCCCAAAATCATTTTGTGTGCTTGCATGAGTGTGTGTGTGTGTGTGTGTGTGTGTGTGTGTGTGTCTTTGTGGTACGTGGTATCTGGTGGAGTTTATGAGAAACGTGTGGAGGAGGGGGAGGGGCTTTAGTATCACTCAGACACAATTTCTCTGCTTAGAAATAATATTAATGGGTATTAATATAAGGTGTGGTGATTGTGGTTCCGCAGGTGTGATGGATGGAGGTGTGATTATTGTGGTTCTGCAGGTGTGATGGATGGAGGTGTGGTGATTGTGGTTCTGCAGGTGTGAGGGATGGAGGTGTGGTGATTGTGGTTCCGCAGGTGTAATGGATGGAGGTGTGGTGATTGTGGTTCTGCAGGTGTGAGGGATGGAGGTGTGGTGATTGTGGTTCTGCAGATGTGAGGGATGGAGGTGTGGTGATTGTGGTTCTGCAGATGTGAGGGATGGAGGTGTGGTGATTGTGGTTCTGCAGATGTGAGGGATGGAGGTGTGGTGATTGTGGTTCTGCAGATGTGAGGGATGGAGGTGTGGTGATTGTGGTTCTGCAGGTGTGAGGGATGGAGGTGTGGTGATTGTGGTTCCGCAGGTGTAATGGATGGAGGTGGGGTGATTGTGGTTCCGCAGGTGTAATGGATGGAGGTGGGGTGATTGTGGTTCTGCAGGTGTGATGGATGGAGGTGTGATTATTGTGGTTCTGCAGGTGTGATGGATGGAGGTGTGATTATTGTGGTTCCGCAGGTGTAATGGATGGAGGTGTGGTGATTGTGGTTCTGCAGGTGTGAGGGATGGAGGTGTGGTGATTGTGGTTCCGCAGGTGTGAGGGATGGAGGTGTGGTGATTGTGGTTCTGCGGGTGTGATGGATGGAGGTGTGGTGATTGTGGTTCTGCAGGTGTAATGGATGGAGGTGTGGTGATTGTGGTTCTGCAGGTGTGAGGGATGGAGGTGTGGTGATTGTGGTTCCACAGGTGTGATGGATGGAGGTGTGGTGATTGTGGTTCCGCAGGTGTAATGGATGGAGGTGGGGTGATTGTGGTTCCGCAGGTGTAATGGATGGATGTGTGGTGATTGTGGTTCCGCAGGTGTAATGGATGGAGGTGGGGTGATTGTGGTTCTGCAGGTGTAATGGATGGAGGTGTGGTGATTGTGGTTCTGCAGGTGTGATGGATGGAGGTGTGGTGATTGTGGTTCTGCAGGTGTGCAGCATGGAGGTGTGGTAAATTGTGGTTCTGCAGGTGAAGTTGTGGTGTGAGAAGGTGGTTCTCAGTGTCAGTTATTGATGGCTGTGTTTCAATAACCAACTACAGTAACAGCCAGAGCTGAGAGCTTCAGAGGGGAGATACACAACCAGTGAGACTACACACAATACCTACACAAACACACAACAACTGCACAAATATATACACAACTACACAACAGCCACATGACTGTACAACAGCTACACAATAACTACACAAATACATAACAGCTGAACGACTAAACAACAACTACACAACTGCCACTTGACTATACAACAGCAACACAACAGTTACACAATAACTACACAACACAAACACAACAGCTGAACTACAACTACACAACATCTATAAAACTACACAACAACTAGCACCAGCCACACAACTACACTGAAATGTCTTTAAATGGTGAAAGAACATTGAGGTGCTCTGTGTGGGTTTGCTGTCTGTCTGTCTGCCTGTCTGTCTGTCTGTCTGCCTGTCTGCCTGCTGTCTGCCTCCACACTGTTTCGCTCTAAGAGGGAAAGATGAAGTGATTCAAATCATAAGTGCACCCTGACTGCTGAATCTATTTATACATTGTGAAAAAGTTTGCACACCCTGTGGTATGTTTCAGTCTTTTGTTCATGGTAAGATCACCCCCCCTTTTTAGTGATTCACAGTAACACAAACCTGAATTCACACACACACACACACACACACACACACACACACACACACACACACACACACACACACACCATGTTAATGTCCCGAAACTAACAACTGCAATCTGCAACTTCCTGAGGCTGCACCATGAGACACTGGCGAGTTTTTTTTCTTCAGACAGTTCAGGTGGACATGCGTGAAAGATATCAAGGTTATAGTAGAGAGTGTGCACGTTGTTGGAAACAACATGTTCATAACGTGTCGCTGTGTGTGTGTGTGTGTGTGTGGTTGTGTGACAAGACAAAGCGCGCTCTAACTGCACTAACCACAACAATCTCGCGCTCATTCTTCTCAGGTCTCTGTTGTTCATCTACATTTTCCTTACCTCAGTTCGGCACCAAAACCCTTCACCAATCTCTTCTATTTTTACACATCAACCCAAACCTACTTACTAACCAGACAGTGTTTATCATTTTTATTTCTAATGCTAGCTCGATTCTCTGAGAGGATTTCCAGGTTATATTTGCACATCTTTGCGTATTCACAGCTAATACTGGCTAAAATGAGCTAGCATGACTTGATCTTTGTGAAGATGGTTAAAGTCATAAAACCTTTTTTTATATATTTACAATAATAAACCTGTGCAAATGTTAATATTCATAATATTCACTGCTAAAACAAGCTCATGTTTTAATATCATTTATAATATTTGTAAATATCGATAAACTTATCTGCTGCTGTCATCTTACAGAGAGGCAGTTTGCTAATATGAGCTAATATGAGTTAATTTGAGCTAATGTGAGTTAATTTGAGCTAATATGACCTAATTTGAGCTAATTTGAGCTAATATGAGTTAATTTGAGCTAATATGAGTTCATTTAGGATAATGTAAGCTAGTTTGAGCTAATATGAGTTAATTTGCACTAAAGTGAGCTAATATGAGTTAATTTGAGCTAATGTGAGTTAATTTGAGCTAATATGAGCTAATATGAGTTAATTTGAGCTAATGTGACCTAATTTGAGCTAATTTGAGCTAATATGAGTTAATTTGAGCTAATATGAGTTAATTTGAGCTAATATAAGCTAATATGAGTTAATTGTAGCTAATATGAGCTAATTTGAGTTAATATGAGCTATATTATTTTCAGTCTTCATGGCTAGTTCTGGAAAGCTTATTATAAAGACCTGACAGGATTTCTGAGAGGATTTTAAAAGTTATATCTATTAATGTTTATATGGTTTGAGAGCTAAGAATAGTAAACTGATATGATTAAATCTGACAGGATTTGTGATATGAGAATCAAACCCTGAAGTTCTGTATAACTGTAATGGTCATAATTCACACTGTTCTATAATTTTGTGTTTTCAGAAGGATATTCGAACAGTAAAAGTGCAGGTCAGTGTGGATAAACTTGTGCTTTTTCTTCACAATAAGTAGACGCAATAGTTGTTGTTTTTATTGTTGTTTTGATTATTATTCACATAAGTGTGTTTCTGTTCATTTGTAGGGATCTTTTTTCTCATCTTAATAATCATCATCATCATCATACTTGCTAGCGTTTTGTACATTCTCTGGAAGAAAGGAAAAGTAAGATACAGAAATTAATTAAATTGTTTTAATAGAAAAAAAAATTGGGGTGCTGCAATGGCCAATTTATCCTATTGTGTGTGTGTGTGCAGAGATACTCCTTCGACTTGACAGTCAGCGAGCATGAAACGCCGCTCCAGACCATCGAGAACATGGGAGTCTTCGAACCAACCAAAGGCATGAAAGTTTACATCACTCTGACTCATTAGAATGAAAAAGCACTAAAGGGAGAAAGAAAGGCGGGGGGTGGGGAGTAGATTGATGAAGACAGACTGTGAGACAGGAAGAGACAGAGCGAGATAAGAAGAGTCTGGGAAAGACAAAGAGAGACAGGGAGAGACTGTGTCAGACTAAGAGACAGGGAAAAACAGAGAGAAACTAGGACCAACTGAGAGAGACAGGAAGAGACAGAGAGTGAGATTAAGACAGGGAGAGACTGCACCAGGTTGAGAGACAGGGAGAGATGACAGGGAAAGACAAGGAGAGCCTGGGACAGAAAGAGAGACAGAGAGAGACTGGGAGAGAGGAGAAGAGACTGCTGATGTTCCTGAAGATTTAAATTGAATCAGTCAGGCTGAGAGACAGGAAAAAAACAGAGGGAGACAAGGACCGACTGAAAAAGACAGGAAGAAACAGAGAGAGACTGAAAGAGGGAGAGACTGCACCAGACTGAGAAGGAGAGACTGCGCCAGGCTAAGAGACAGAGAGAGATAGAGAGAGATAGGGAGAGACTGTGCCAGGCTGAGAGACAGAGAGAGATAGAGAGAGACAGGGAGAGACTGGGAGAGAGGAAGAGAGACTGCTGATGTTCCTGATGATTTAAATTGAAGCAGTTATGTTTTTACACTGATATGAAACACTGTATACTTTCTAATCCTTCTAACAGTCTCCCGCAAAGTCCTCCAGAACCTTCATCAATTCTCCACCCTAGCCCTGCGAGCTGCTCATTATAGTGTTATGGAGGCTTTATGGAGACACTCCTAAGTTTAAGAACTTGTGGAACAAATCTGTTTTGAATAAAATGAAGGTCATATTTTATAGAGGGAAACAGCAGAATAATCAGAAAGACCTAAAGAACTATCCAGGGTCAGGTGGCGATGTTTAGGATTGAAAATGTCACACAAACTTTTTTCCATCTTTGAACAGGATCTACTACGAATCTGGACTACATTCAGGAAGACAAACCCAATCCTGTAGCTAACGGATGTACTGGAGAGACTCTTGACTCGACGCCGAGCTCCGGTAAAGTTTCACTGTGCTAACGATGATGCGTCTGAACGCAGAGCTGCTGCTTGATATCAGCACTGTGGAGTCTCCACTGCTTTGTAACAGTCAGAGATAAAAAAAAATGTAGATTCCAGGTTCTGGGTAACAAAAACGGCTGGATTTTTGATTTGTCTTATGATGTGATGTTGGTCAGAATAAAAAATGCTCTGTGAAGCCCATGAGTGGTGACTAAGTGCGTGTTCGGCTGATGGCTGAAGGTCTGTGATCTCTTCTCTGCCCTTCAGAGCAGCAGAATGTTCCTCAAGAGGACAGCTACTCGTCTGATTTGAGTTTGAGCTCGCCTGTAAAGAGGGTGGAGTTTAATCTGGACCTGGAGCTGATTGGAGTAGAATCTGATCTGGTGAGACAAGCCACAGACAACGAAACTACCGACAACGACAACGAAAACAACAACAACGACATGAGCACTGGTGTGTACAAAAAGGAAATCTGAGTAAACCGTGTCTATCGCTAAAGAAATCCGATTTGCTAATACACACGTTGCCAGAGGATCAGATCACCACAGGTGTACAATCAGCTCATATGTTGCAGGAAAGTGTTTTAGCAACCATTGTTCAGAGTGTTTATAGTGATTAGATTTGCGTATATGCCAAAAACTCTGGACAGGTTTGCGCAGGACTGTTATCTTGTATGCTAAAAAAATTAGCTGTTCATTTGTCCTGGTGTTTCATGTAATAATATATAATAATATATTTACTAATCTTTTTAGGCGTACAGCCTATGCCAGAGTGTTTTCTTTGCCGTTCATGATATTCCTGTGTTTTTGTGTGTTTCAGGGAACGACGCTGCTGACTTTTTTACTGAAATTAACTTGGATGACGCACAGTAAAACGCGCACACTCTGCAGTCCACAAGGGGGCGCACTGAAAAATCCTGTCCGTTATTTTCCGAAAATGTTTCGACGTTACAAATTTACATAAATGATACATTTAATAAGTGATCAATTGTTTATACACTGTTGCAATAATTAGAAAGATGTACTTACAGCACCCCCTGGTGGCCTGGAGGCTGAAGAAAGCACTTAAACTGCGTTTAATCTGGCGTGAGCGTAGCATGAGCGAGCGCTATCATTGCTGCTTCTGGGCGTTTACCATCCGTCCAATGATTTTTAGCTCCTATTGAAGAACTGAGGAACTGTAACGTTCAGGATTTGTTTCACTGGAATGTTTTTAAAATGAATTGTAATATTTTGAGGTGAAATTTGTGCAATTCGATTGTTTCACGCGGATCAAATGCCAGGCTTCGCATTAGCTTTGTTAGCGGCTTAGTAACAAATGTAAATTTACTAGCAGAGACACCAATTTATGCTACTTTCTTCCAAGCTTTTTTTTTTTTAAATGTAATTAATGGTTGCGATGAGATTAAATAATTTTTTTAGTCAATGTACATAGAACACTGTATGATCAAAAGTATACGGACACCCGACAATCGTACCCATATGTCAGCTTTTCTTAAAACTGTTGCCACAAATTTTGGACCCTTTAATGTATTTGACCTCTTCACCCCCATTTAAACACCTCTGGAATAAACTGGAAAGTTGACTGAACCCAGAACCCCACAGCTACGCTCCAGAATCGAGCCGTAAGACTTTAGTGGAGGTTTGGATTTGTTTTGATTGCAAGGTGTCCACAAACTTTTGACGATATAGTGTATTTAGGGACCTTTTTTAAGGGAGATTTGGTTTTTTTTTTTTACACATTTTTTACACATGCAAACATATTTTTGTACACCTAAATACGCCTATGAAAGTGTATTGTTAATTGTGTTCGTAAAAATTCTCTCATTTTTGAGTGTGATGAAAAATGCTGGAAAGAAATAAAGTCTTATTTTTATATCAGAATGTTTGGTATTATGGATTTTTTTTTTTATTTGTTAAGACTCTGGTAAGTTGTACATAATTTATAACAGTGTATTTAAAAACAGTGTGTATGTTTGCAGTGCTCTGTGCTGTACCTGGCAATAAAACTGATTTCTGAGATATTATGTGAGAGTGTAAGTGTGTGTGGTGTGGTTCTGGGGGAAAGACTACTGGATTAAGCTGGTACTAATTAATATAAATATTGAATATGTGAACTAATAGTCTGGTTAGATGTTTGAGCAAAATTGAGCCACAGTGAAAAAACCAGGAGAGAAGACTGAAGAAACTGCAATCTGGTGTCTCACCACTGGGGGCGCTGCTGCGTGCTGTGTGGTGTGAGATCACCGAGAAGCGCGACAGGCGGAGGAGAAGAAAAGCTCGTGTCGTGTTCCAATCCGCACACCGCTTACTGCGGTAGTGTTCTCGAGTTCACGACTGCGAATCGTGCAATGCCCTTGTGCCGCCCCGGAGAGTGGAGGCGAGTGATTTGGGACGCGCCGCAGCCTTCGGTGTTGTTTATGTGACGGAATGTAGGAGCCCCTGTCACAGAAATGTGGCGCTCGGTGACGGAGGCGTGCCGCGGCCTCGCGCTGTACGCGTGCCTCGTCGTGTCGCTGTGGTCGGCGCGCGCGCTGTGCGCGGACTTCGGCGCGGAGAAGGAGGAGTGGTACACGGCGTTCGTCAGCGTCACGTACGCGGACCCGTTGACGGGCGAGCCGCGCACCGAGCGGAGCGAGTGCGGCCACTACGGCGAGCACTCCCCGAAGCGCGACGCCCACGGCCTGCTCGCCACGGCGGCGACGACGCGCGAGCGGCACGCCTGCGACCCCAACACGCGCTTCGTCGTCCCCGAGCGAGCCGCCGCGTGGATCGCCCTGGTCACGCGCGGAAACTGCTCGTACCGCGACAAGATCCGCCACGCGTCCGGACAGAACGCCTCCGCCGTCGTCATCTTCAACGTCGGGTCCTCCAACGCCAACGAGACCATCACCATGACACATCCGGGTAATTCCCCAAACACACCGGACAACAGCTTCCGGTTATACACAGCTACCAACAACATCAACACCTCAGACTCACTCGCAAAGCTTTAGATCCACCATCACCTCACACACCATTAACACCTCAGTCCCATCCAATCCATAGATCCATAAAGACCTGAGATCTATCCACTCCTCAGACCCAACATTTTACATTCGTCACCGCCTCAGACCCCGTCACCGTCACAACCTCAGACTCCGTCACCACCGTCACAACCTCAGACTCCGTCACCACCGTCACTACCTCAGACTCCGTCACAACCTCAGACTCTGTCACAACTGTCACTACCTCAGACTCCGTCACAACCTCAGACTCCGTCACCACAGTCACTACCTTAGACTCTGTCACAACCTCAGACTCTGTCACAACTGTCACTACCTCAGACTCTGTCACAACTGTCACTACCTCAGACTCTGTCACAACCTCAGACTCTGTCACAACCTCAGACTCCGTCACCACAGTCACAACCTCAGACTCTGTCACAACCTCAGACTCTGTCACAACCTCAGACTCTGTCACAACCTCAGACTCTGTCACTACCTCAGACTCCGTCACCACAGTCACAACCTCAGACTCTGTCACAACCTCAGACTCTGTCACAACCTCAGACTCCGTCACCACAGTCACAACCTCAGACTCTGTCACCACCTCAGACTCCGTCACCTTTGTCACCACCTCAGACTCCGTCACCTTTGTCACTACCTCAGACTCTGTCACTACTGTCACTTCCTCAGACTCCGTCACTTCCTCAGACTCCGTCACTTCCTCAGACTACGTCACTTCCTCAGACTACGTTACCACCGTCACCACCTCAGACTCTGTCACCACCTCAGACTCCGTCACCTTTGTCACTACCTCAGACTCTGTCACTACTGTCACTTCCTCAGACTCCGTCACTTCCTCAGACTCCGTCACTTCCTCAGACTACGTCACTTCCTCAGACTACGTCACTTCCTCAGACTACGTTACCACCGTCACAACCTCAGACTCTGTCACCACCTCAGACTCCGTCACCTTTGTCACTACCTCAGACTCTGTCACTACTGTCACTTCCTCAGACTCCGTCACTTCCTCAGACTCCGTCACAACCTCAGACTCAGTCACAACCTCAGACTCTGTCACTACCTCAGACTCAGTCACAACCTCAGACTCTGTCACTACCTCAGACTCAGTCACAACCTCAGACTCCGTCACCACCGTCACAACCTCAGACTCCGTCACCACCGTCGCTACCTCAGACTCAGTCACAACCTCAGACTCCGTCACCACCGTCACCACCTCAGACTCAGTCACAACCTCAGACTCCGTCAACACCTTAAATCCATCCACATTTCAAATTGATCAAACCTGAGATTCCTCCACACCTGAGATAGTCACTGTTTCACATCAGACTGAGGAGGAGAGATGATCTGATGAGGTTCTGGAGAAGGTTAGTGGGTAAGGCATTAAACTTTGAATCTGAAGGTTGTGAGTTTAAGTCCTAGCTGCCAATCTTGGCCCCTGAGCGAGGCCCCTAACCTCATCACTGTTCAGTTGTGTGAATGAAATAAAGTCGCTCGGGATAAGGGCTTCTCTCAGATACCTTAAAAGTTCTGCACACTGTGGAGAGGAAAGAACAGAAAAGATGAAAGAGAAGAAAACAAGTAGAGAATGAAAGAGCAGCCCAGAAAGAACTGAGGAGAGGAGGAAGGGAAAGGTAGAAAGCTGAAAAGAAAGAGGGAAGTTTGGAGAAGAAAGAAATGGAAGAACAGGAAATGGTTAAAGGAAGATAGAGAGATGGAGTGGAGGATGAAATGCAGTAGATATGATGTGATATGGAGCAGTTTATCAGTGGAGTGGGATAGGAACGTTCCAGGATGCTCTTCACCAGGACGAGTGAGCGAGTGGACATGTAAATAAACAGAACTGGTCTCACCGGTTTGATGGTTGTGTTTATGGTGATGTTGAGCTCAGGAGGAGCAGGTTCATGCTGGAACAGGTTTGGGTCTGCAGGTTCATGTGAAGGGAAACGTTCATGCTGCTTCACACTCATTGAGGAGTGTTTTAAAAACTATAAGTGCAGGATGAGTGAACAGGTGATCAGAGGGACGTGTGGAAAGAGTCATCATTTAAAGAAATTAGTTCTGTTCTATAATCAATAACATCCTTCTCTCTCTCTCTCTCTCTCTCTCTCTCTCTTTCTCTCTCTCTCTCTCTCTCAGATACAGGTGATGTGGTAGCGATTATGATCCCTGAGCACCGAGGGCGTGAGCTGGTGCTGTTGTTGGAGAGGAACGTGACGGTGACGATGCACATCACCATCGGGACACGGAACCTGCAGAAGTACGTGAGCCGCACCTCCGTTGTCTTCGTCTCCATCTCCTTCATCGTCCTCATGATCATCTCACTGGCCTGGCTCGTCTTCTACTACATCCAGAGGTTCAGATACGCCACCGCCCGAGACCGCAACCAGGTACACACACACACGCCCACACACACTACAACCAGGTACACACACACACACACACACACTACAACCAGGTACAGACACACACACACTAAAACCAGGTACACACCCACACACACATACACACACTACAACCAGGTACACACACACACACACACACACACACACACACACACACACACACACACACA
>MU579904.1:7235079-7287579 GCA_024362625.1 Silurus asotus
TGTACCTGGTTGTAGTGTGTGTGTGTGTGTGTGTGTGTGTGTGTGTGTGTTGAGTATCTGGTTGTTGTGTGTGAATGTATATAAGCAAGGTGAGTCAGTGCTGTTTGTGGAATGTAGAGAAGTTCAGGCTGCAGCATGTTCACTCATAAAGCTCTGTACAGATCCAGAGAGAGAGAGAGAGAGAGAGAGATGGACAGAGAGAGGGAGAGAGAGAAACGGTCTGTGCTTTTATTATTTCCGCTTTCTTCTCACAGCTGCAACTGTGTGTGAGTAAGTGTGAGTGTGTGTGTGTGTGTGTGTGTGTGTGTGTGTGTGTGTGTGTGCGTGCGTGAGGGGGAAATAAGAGTCTTGGTAAAAGAGAGCGGTTTGTGCAATCACCACTATCTGATGAGAAAAAGGCAGATAGAGAGAGAGCAAGAAAAGGATAGAGAGAGAGAGATAGAGATGATTTAAAGTTTTTAAATTGTTTTTTAAATCATTATTTGTGTGTGTGTGTGTGTGTGTGCGCGTTTGTGTGTAGAGGCGACTCGGTGATGCGGCTAAAAAGGCCATCAATCAGCTCCAAGTGCGGACCATCAGGAAGGGAGACCAGGTGAGATCTTTCTCTCGCTCTTTCACACACACACACACACACACACACGCACACACATACACATGCTCACACATACACACGCACACACACGCACACACATACACATGCTCACACATACACACACACACACACACACGCACACACACATGCATCTTACAGTGTGTTAAATACAGCAGCTACTTATTTTGTTCAGGGGTGTACAAACTTTTAAACATTGTATTGATGTCAATGAATGTAACTTCTTTTTTTTTTGGGGTGGTGTTCTTACTTTAAGGTTGTTATATGAAGACGTGAAATGTGTGTGTGTGTGTGTGTATAGGAGACCGAGTCGGACTTTGATAACTGCGCTGTGTGTATTGAAGGTTACAAGCCTAACGATGTGGTACGGATTCTTCCCTGCAGGTACGGTCATGATACAACACACACACACACACACACACACACACACACACACACACACACACACACACACACACACACACACACACATACACATGCTCACACATACACACGCACACACACGCACACACATACACATGCTCACACATACACACACACACACACACACGCACACACACATGCATCTTACAGTGTGTTAAATACAGCAGCTACTTATTTTGTTCAGGGGTGTACAAACTTTTAAACATTGTATTGATGTCAATGAATGTAACTTCTTTTTTTTTTGGGGTGGTGTTCTTACTTTAAGGTTGTTATATGAAGACGTGAAATGTGTGTGTGTGTGTGTGTATAGGAGACCGAGTCGGACTTTGATAACTGCGCTGTGTGTATTGAAGGTTACAAGCCTAACGATGTGGTACGGATTCTTCCCTGCAGGTACGGTCATGATAAAACACACACACACACACACACACACACACACACACACACTCACACTCGTTCTTCTGTTCTCCTACAGGCACGTCTTCCATAAAGGGTGTGTTGATCCATGGTTGGTGGACCATCGCACGTGTCCTATGTGTAAAATGAACATCCTGAAAGCGCTCGGACTCACGGTAAGCACACACACACACACACACACACACACACACACACACACAGAGTTACAGCACAAGATAAGAGAGATGGAGAAAGAGAGATCAATAAAGAGCGATACAGAGAGAGAGCAGGTTCTTTAACCTTGTTTCTTGGTACTCCAGTCGAGTGCAGAATGTTTGGAGGACCTCCCTCTGGACTACGACTTGGCCGTCGGGGGCGTGGCCTTGAACGCCATGGTGATGAACGATGACCTCCTCGGGGGTGACATCTCAGGTGGGCGTGACCTCGGGGTCAGGTTGGTGGGGCTCCCTCAGGTCCTTCTGGACTCCGAGCCCATCACAGAGGACACGATGCTGACGGAGCAGAGTGAGTTGTGGTCACATGACCTTCGGCACGCTCGCGGTTTCTGTTTAAACGTTTCCACGTCTTGTCAGAGATCAGAGTGTCTCTGTAGTGAAGAGCGTTCGAAATGTCGCATTAACGCTCTGATCCTTCCAGGTGAACTCCAGCCGATCGCCAGCAGCGGATCGGAATCTTCGCTCGCCACAGGGGCGGGACAATACGATACGGACACGCCCACAGATAGCGCAAAATGCCAATCGGGCAGCAGCCTGTGCCATTTCAGCAACGGGTGCACGGACTGAGTCGTCTCCATGGCGACGAGTGCCGCTGACTGGGCTTCCAGGGGAATCTCCGAGCCGATGACATCATTCTCTGACATCACTGCCTGCTGCGTTCCTACCCCTTTACTCTCTCTGTGTGTCTGCTGTTGGAGGAGACGCACCACTTCCTGTCTCTGTGTGTGTGGAACGTTACTCTGGAGTGGCGTGTATTTTCCGGATTATAAAACGCGCTATCTAACTTTAGTTACTGATATTTATTGCTTTAGCAGGAAATGTAAAAGTCACCACGGTATTGTTGTTTTTACGCAGAACGCCATCTTGAGTCCAGCCAGGCTTTTGCACCCAATACAAAACTTCGAAACTTGGAAGCTCCATGAGCAAACCCTTGCTGATCACCAGCGATCTCAATATATATGGTGAGAGCCCAGCGCAGTTAGCTTAGCCGTCAAAACCTACAGCGCTAACGTATCCGCACAGAGTGCAGTCTTTCACTGGATGGTCAAAGGTCAAAGGTCTTCCCTTTTTTCTTCATCTCTTCCACATATTTCTGCTTAGAAACCAATATTCAGCATAATTCTAGCCGTACACACGTTGGCAGCATAGAGACTGTTACTGTTTGCTGATGCTACGCTAGCTGTGCTGTGCTGTAGGTCACGTGACATGTGCGGAAACGTTACTGAGGAATTTTATTTCAAATTAGTTTTATATTGTTTTTTTTATAGTCCGGAAAATACGCTGCACCGCAGACAGTCGGCTTTCGCTGCCTTCGAGTCCTCATCGGAAGTGCACGTTCCTCACGTTTGAAGTCGTGATGACGTCAAATTCGTACAGGAAAAACGTGATATAAGTCAGAGGGGAAATGGGCGTGTCTTTATAATGTACACGCCTTCATTCTAATACCAGCCGATCGCTCGATCTTGCTGTAGGAGGCGTGGCCTCGCATTCGTTTATTAGCAGGCCACGTGACTCGTTACGTCTGAACGCTGTATCTGTGTGAGGAACTCGTCTCTTTGCTTTATTGTTCTGAACCAGACGTGATCCAGTAATAATTGTTCACCCCATGAAAAAGAATCCCGTCCCAATAAGGCTACACGCCCACAATTCATCAATTCCGACATTCCCGTCAGAACCTGAAGGCCGCGCTCGTTCTGCTCGACAATCAGCTCGTCTGTCGACGGTTACGTGAAATTCTCTTCCATTCCACCTTCTCTCCCGAAACCCAGCGGATCGACGCGGAGGGGAGGGAAAAACTCCCCCGGACATTTTAAAGAAAAGAAAAAAAAAAAAGCAGTGTTTTATTTTTCTATTGAAGTGTATTTAAAGTGTGGATGAGTGCAGTGTTTCTCGGGACGCTCCGGGAGGATCGAAATGGCCTTCGTACTACAAACAAACAAACAAACAAACAAAAACAAACAAAATGCCAAATTCGTGACTGTTGATTTCTTTGCTCGTGTGAGAAGTAACTCATATTTTCCCCCCGAAAGTGCTCTTGACCTCGTGGACCACAGCATTTCATACGCCCTGAGCATGACCGCAAGCGTTTGCACACGTGTTTGTATGTGAGTGGATTCGATAGAATCTTTGCATCTTATGCCTTTCGCACGATCATTTTATTGTGTATTGTAAATAGACACGTTTTTGTTGAACCGATTCTCTTTCTTGCCCTCTTTATTCTGACGACTCGTGCAATTTATCTGAGTCAAGCTTGAATCAAGTTCTTTTGATTGCAGAGGACACACACACACACACATCTTTTGATTGCAGAGGACACACACACACACACACTTACACACACACACACACACACACACACACACACACACACACACAGATACAGACGCACAGCTACTGCCCTCTAGTGGTCAATATGTTACATGTAGGTCAGACTGTGAAATGAAAATTAATAAATATTATTGTTTTTTTTTCCCCCAGAAAAGCTTTTTATTCCAACTGACATGCCATTACATTAATTAAGACATGCTGATTCACTACACTGCCTTTACACACACACACACACACACACACACACACACAGAGGAAGAAGCATTACAGAAAAGACTGGCACGTGGAAAAACAACCCGAAAGTCACGATCATTAAGCCGATTTGAAGAAGACTGGTGTGAGGTGTTTGGCCTGGTACTGTTACACTCTGTGGAGAAACAGAAACCAGGTTTACTTCAAAACATTTCTTTGTAAATTTTATAATACAATTTGAAAAAAGAAAAAAAAACCTAATTGGAATTTGTGGTAAGTTTCGAGTTGCATTGCTCCTATTTGCATCCTGGAACGTGATTGGCTGTCTGATTTTATGATGCAATAAAAACCCTAATGATGTTTATAATAACGTAGAAGGAGTCTCCAGTGTCTGGATCACACTCACCTGCTGGAGTTCACCGCATGAAAGGGTACGAGGAGCTGAGGAACGAGACAGCACAAACGCACAATCAGGAAGTAGGTTCTTGCGCATTAGAAACACGGCTTCAAAAATCAGAGCTGATGCTTATAAATGCCGCTTGCTTTTAAATCGTAATGGAATAACGCCCAGGTCCGCCTCACCTCTTGGTTTCGCTGCGAGCCTCAGCAAACTTGTGTCTGGTCATGAAACTAGCCAGAGCGTCAGCCACCTGGAAACATCACAGAGATTTCTGTAGGACTTGTGATTGTAGGATGTGTAAAATGCCTTTGGAAATAGCTGATTTATGAGATGGTGGATTTTGAATGTTCAGCGGTTTGTATTATGAAGACTGAAGTATAAAAAAAGGTATTTAATGCTGATATTTAAATACTAGGATCATCCCAAAGTAATCAAAGTCAGTATTCACACTTGTCTACTGTCTCTCGAATTCTGATGTTAAACTGTTAAAGGTGTATGAAATACTCCTTACCTTGTCAGGTGTGTCCTCATGCACGGCATGACCACAAGGTGGCAGCACCTGCATCATGAATTTACCTAAAAAACAAAGGTGACCTTCATCTAGTTTTATAGAATTTTTTTTTAAGGTCTGTTTTGTCGTTTACGATAAATCACAGGCTAAATATCACACGCAAGCCATATATATATTAATGATTTATTATTAAGAAATGGTAGCAGTTTCCTTTACCAATGTGCATTAATCATTAAAGTGGGCGTGACTTGTCGACGCTTTCAACCGTAAAGAAGGTGTGGCCTGATTGACTTTCCGTCTCAGGGAAGTAGGCGTGGCCTATGTGCCTACCTGTCGCAATGAATAGGTGTGGCCTGCTCACCTGTTTATTACTGTGTAGGAGGTGTGTCCTGTGTGTCTGTTACATTGAAGAATGGAGGCGTGGCCTGTTTACCACTTATATAACCACAAAGGAGGAGGACCCGTCTCAGTGAAAGAGGCGTGGCCCCTACACCAAAAAGCTTTAAAATCATGCACTATTATATAAAGAAAAAAGATTTAGAGTAAAACTAAACTTTCAGTTGTCCTTGTTCTTCAGATGGTTCTCTGTGGAACCCTACAGTTTTCTGTTTCCTTCAGAAAGGGCTACGTGTAGATCCGTGTGTCTGTGTAAACTGTTTACATGTAGTTTGGGGATTTCATCACGTTGGAAATAATTCAGAGGAAGAATGAAATGAAATCGGAGAAAAGCATCAGATTTTTTAGGAATATCTCATTCTTGACACCTCCAGATCTCCAGATCTCATCTGTTACTCTGGTATATGTTTTAGTGCTGTGTGTGGAGAAGAAAGTTGCTCTTGTTGAATAGCAGACAGACCCACCTTGCATTTGGCCGATGGTTAAGTCTCTGTCTAGTCGGTCGATACCTGCACACGCGACACAGATCACAAAGAAAAGCTTGTAAAACATTATATCACCTTGTGCAGCTCCTTATCAATGTTACACACAGAGTTTTGCTGTTGTGTAGGAGAAGAATGTACTCTGTGTGTGTTTATATACAGTATGTAATATAAACTGAATGAAAGGAGCAGGTTGACTATAAAGCGTAATGTAAGTCATGTTGTACAGTCGTGTGTGTGTGACCTGCGAGCAGCAGCAGTTTGGGTACGTTACAGCCCAGGAACAGGTTGGAAATTCCTCTGAACCAGCCGTCCCAATACTTCTCCGCTTTAGACAAGTCAATCCTCCAACTGTAGACGCTGGAGGGCTGTGGGAACACACACACACACACACATATATATATAAAACACACACATGTGTAGGTGTGTGTGTGTGTGTGTGTGTGTGTGTGTGTGTGTGTTGGCTCTCACCTCTGATGCCATGCTCTCTGCTTTGTCAGTGACGTAGTTCAGGTCGTAAAACTCCTCGTGCCCCTCAGCAACGCTCTCGGTCACTGGGCTCACCTGCTCAGCCGAGTCTCCGTCCTCAGCCTCACACCTGTGTGTCCAGAAAACATAAAAATGAGTCAAAACACAAATACTTACTGTAGGTCAGAGTAATTATTATGAACAATGTTGTTTTTGAAATAAACAGTACCTCCTTACTTGGCCCACCATTGAGACTTTGGCCGATTCTAGGTTTCTAATCTGCCCACTTTTAACACTGAGGATAGAGAGATACAGAACTGATGATAGAGAGATACAGAGCAGAGGATAGAGAGATACAGAGCGGAGGATAGAGAGATACAGAACTGATGATAGAGAGATACAGAGCGGAGGATAGAGAGATACAGAACTGATGATAGAGAGATACAGAGCGGAGGATAGAGAGATACAGAACTGATGATAGAGAGATACAGAGCGGAGGATAGAGAGATACAGAACTGATGATAGAGAGATACAGAGCGGAGGATAGAGAGATACAGAACTGATGATAGAGATAAACAGTACCTCCTTACTTGGCCCACCATTGAGACTTTGGCCGATTCTAGGTTTCTAATCTGCCCACTTTTAACACTGAGGATAGAGAGATACAGAACTGATGATAGAGAGATACAGAGCGGAGGATAGAGAGATACAGAGCTGATGATAGAGAGGTACAGAGAGGAGGATAGAGAGATACAGAGCTGATGATAGAGAGATACAGAGCGGATGATAGAGAGATACAGAACTGATGATAGAGAGATACAGAACTTTTTACAGGATTATAAAAGGGATATGTGGATGTGTAAGACTTCACCAATGACCTCCATTCGATGGCGTGATCGATGGATTTGAAGGATCGAGGTCGTCCTTTCAGGAAGTTCTGCATGCTATGAAGCACATCCATGGCGCTCCCTATACAGAGGACATTCTTAAATTCTCTCTTCCTCTATAAATAGATTTACATTTACTCGTCACGAGTCGTCACTTTAACGGTGTGTTGTGCTGTAAGAGAAAAATCGCTCACCCTCGACGACGTCGATAACAACCAGGCCTACCACAGAGGGCAGCAGAGTGCCGCTAGCTGCGTGCACGGCTATGGCTCCACCCATACTGTGACCAACCAGGATGATAGGGGGCGGGACTTCGCCGTATGTAGCTCTCACCACATTGGCTACGTCTCTGTGGGAAGTCTTGTGGTATTTAATAATGTAATCTGTTTCTGTTTATAGATTTTCTGCTCCACTTTTAGATTTAAGGTTTTAGTGTTGTGTATGTTTTTCTTGGACACGTGTGTGTGTGTGTGTGTGTGTGTGTGTGTGTGTGTGTGTGTGTGTGTGTGTGTGTGTTTACCTGGACATCGTCTGGGTGGAGAGATCGTCAGCATGCCGGACCTGAGTAGCACCTGGAATACACACCAGCGTGACCAGAACACACAAATGGTATTATTTTTCTTTCTTTTTTTCCCTCATTTGCTTGACCTTTGACCTTACCATGCCCTCGTAGATCCATTGCCAGAACCCGACAGGTGACCCTACTCGTCATGGCTGCCTGCGGAGGCACAGGCAGGAGAACTCTTGATGTTTTATCAACTGATTACATATTATATAATAGTGATGATGTACATTATACATGAGGGATTCTGGATTTTGATTGGTCCGAGTGAAACTTGATGGGAAATGAATGTGGTATAAAAGGAATAAATCAGTTGTGACGTACAGTGAAGACGGCCCAGGACAGGGCCGAATGTCCTCCTCCATGCAGCAGGACCAGCAGTGGACCGTCCTGTCCGCTCTTATACACACGAAACACGTACACACACCTGTCAAAGAATCAAACTGTGCAGAGACGCAGGAACTATAGGACACTGTTTAATCCTCACACACACTGTGAGTGTGTGTGTGTGTGTGTGTGTGTGTGTGTGTGTGTGGCCGGAAAGGATATATCCTTGGTTTCTGCTGATCCCACCACAACGTCATCCATCATCTCAAAGTATTCGCTCCATGATACTGGGGAATAATCTCTCTTCCTGCCCACTCCATGACTGAATCAAATTATTATTATTATTATTATTATTACATTTAATTAGAATTAATCTAATTGTTAGGCAAATACAGAGACGTAAAGAACAAACAAGATTTCTAGATTCATAGATAAGGTCTGGAGCTAACAAAGACAGATAAACACACACACACACACACACACACACACACACACTTACTTCTCTGTGTCAAAGTTTTCCTCCCACATTCTGCCGTTGGTGTTGAGCTGCTACTTGGAGTCAGGAATGGAGAAACGGCTCTCTGACCTTCTGCACTCCGAGGCCATGAGACAGATAGAAGGTGTGTGTGTGTGTGTGTGTGTGTGTGTGACACACACCAGGCACTCAGCTGAAGAGCATGCAGGTGCAGAGGACAAATAGATCAACCACAGAGCTTTTCTCCAAATACAGACAGAGTCAGGTGTTTTTGTGATCTGAGGGCCGAGAGTGTGAGTGTGAGTGTGAGTGTGAGTGTGTGTGTGTGTGTGTGTGTGTGTGTGTGTGTGTGTGTGTGTGTGTATTTGTGTGTGTCAGGGTGGATTCAGTTTCAATCTCAACGTTCACTGTTTTATGCTCTTTAAACATCTCAGTGCACATTTAGTCCACAATGACTGTTATAATGAGCTCCACTCTTCTGGGGAAATGTTCCAGTAGATTCTGAGGAAAAGACGTGTGTGAGTAACGTCAGGTCCTGGTGTAGGTGAACTGAGGAGGCCTGAGGTGCAGTCAGTGCTGTTTTATAGGGTTGAAGCTCTAAAGCAGGAGATCTTTCACACATGTAAAGCAGATCTTCATGGAACAGGCTTTGGACAGGACAAGCTGGAACAGGTTTGGGTCTTCTAGATCAAGTGAAGGGAAAAGCTCATGCCACTGCACCCAGAGACGTCTGATACAGTTGTGTATCTCCAACTTTGTGGTATGTAACCACATATGGCTGGAGAAGTCAGGTGTCCTGAATACTGTCATATTGTGTTTATACAGAGAACACGAGAACCAGAAATGTGTTTTCTTTGTGGAAAATCCCAAACACTGTATTGTCTCTCTCTCTCTCTCTCTCTATCTCTCTCTCTCTCTCTCAGGTGTTCATGACATTAATGGCAGGTTGCTAGGTGACCTTCATAGCTATAACCTTATTGTAAACACCTGTCGGGTTATAACAGGATGAGGATCATCTCCACAAATATTACACTTTACATTATATATCATCATCTTCATCATCATATCGTTTGCACGAGCTCGTGCATCCTATAATTGTCATTATTATTATCTGAGACCAAAGCTATGAGCGGTTATGAAGCCACACAACTCCTGTGGAGAAAACCGAAACATCTCCAGCATCACCCTGTCTCCAGGAGAGACCAAAAGTGGTGAGATGTGCAACAGGTACCGATATTTTTTTTTCTTTTTTTTTCTAGGACATGCAATTCATGACTCGTGTCTACAGTCAGGACGTGAAGTATCAGCAGAAGCCGGAGCTCGAGACAGTGTACACGCACGCACGCGCGCGTGCACACACACACACACACACACACACAGCGCGTTTCTCACGTCCGACATTTTCCTGCATCATTTCACGCTGCACTCTGATATGGGCACGTGCGTCTCTGCTTTAGGTTCCACGCGGAAACGGTGCACCGTTTGGTGATGATGATGATGATGATGGTGGTGTTGGTGGTGGTGATGATGGTTATGATGATGCGCAGCTTTGGAAGCGCTCAGGATCCGCGCGTGCACCTGTGTCATCTCTAACTGTCTGGAGCAGGTGGGTTGCATGATCTTATTACACACATTTGTGCACGTGGGGGTTGATAGAGTGAAACTGCACGGTTAGAGAAGGTGAAGTGTCTCAGAGTGACGTCATTGTTGTTGTTTTTGAGATTGTAATATATGCACAAAGTATAAAAGAATAAACGACAGGTAGTGTGATGAAGCAGAGTTACTGTGACCACCATGAAGTTCTTCATTCCTTTTTATAGCACAGCAATTACTCGCTTTATTGTTGAGAATATTCCCATATTCTCCATCCCATATTCTCCATCCCATATTCTCCATCTTATATTCTCCATCTAATATTCCCATATTCTCCATCCCATATTCTCCATCCCATATTCTCCATCCCATATTCTCCATCCCATATTCTCCATCTAATATTCCCATATTCTCCATCCCATATTCTCCATCCCATATTCTCCATCTAATATTCCCATATTCTTCATCCCATATTCTCCGTCTAATATTCCCATATTCTCCATCCCATATTCTCCATCCCATATTCTCTGTCCCATATTCTCCATCCCATATTCTCCATCCCATATTCCCATATTCTCCATCCCATATTCTCCATCTAATATTCCCATATTCTCCATCCCATATTCTCCATCCCATATTCCCATATTCTCCATCCCATATTCCCATATTCTCCATCCCATATTCTCCATCTAATATTTGAAACCCAAATGTTACACCACTTTAATGAGCAACGCACTGACACTGGAGACTTCTTTCATAAAATATCTAAAAATTAGAAATGACACGTGTATTAATTAATCTGCCGTACATTAAACACGCTGTTACTATAGCAACATATTAAAGTGAATTCATGAATCTTAAATAAACCGGTGATTTGGAGCTGCACTGCTTTCAGATCGGCTGTTAGAGAAAAAATTAAAAAGAACAAAATGGACGAATGCCACATTCTACAATCTAGAGAAGAGCTCTTAGCAGGAATTGGGGAGAAGATCTAGAATTTGTGGTCTGATTTTCAGGTTTTAAAAATGTACATTATTGTTTGATTATGTTTAAAGTCCTGGTTTGGCCAAACTCAAAGCTGTGTTGAATAATCAGTACCAAATGAATACTGATATTGTTTATTAAATTACAGCATGAAATCAACTTTAATTGAACTTTTATCATTTTATTTTCATTTTATTTTTACTCCAGTGTGAATGTAACATCAAGAGCTGCAAAACCAACCACATTTTTCAGCAATAATAATTTACTAACAATATCCAGATAGAGCCGTACCCAGGACTTCTCCATAACAAGCCCAAAGCAAGCTTCAAGACTGAGTCCAAAAAACAGCACCAAGAGACCACACAATAAATCTGAACTCAGGTCCTTTTCCACCGACTGCTGTGGACCAAAGAGGAGCAGCAAAGAAACGGAAGCATCACTTGCATTCCAATTGAAATCTAATAACATCGGGACACGTGTGATGGAAAACACTCAAGAGGTACTTCGTGTGCAGCCCCTGGGGACCAAACACAGCAAGCTGGAAATGTTTCAGAAAAATAAAGATGAGGATGAAGATGAAAAGAAGAACATTGCCAGGAATGAAGAAGGTATCCTTAAGGACATACAAAAGGAACGCACTCTCAAGGGAAGTGATGTCACTCTTCAGGTAGCATCTAAAGGTCCCTTTTTTTCACGAGACAGACTGCAGTTATCTCCAGGGGCAACCACCACATCTGCATCCCAGGTGAAGGAGACAAGAGGCAAGACAGATGAAAATACCATGGACCAGGAGAGAATGTGTGCGAGAGATAAAAGAAAGAAGTTGACAGACGGTATGGAAGGAAGGGAAGCCCTTGTTGAAATAGGAGGTGAACATAAATGGAATGACCAGGAAAAAAAGACAGAAGAGGAAATGGAAAAAGAAAGGAAAGTCCCAGACAGAAACACTGAGGCCAAAGAGAAAGAAAGGAAGGAAAGACAGACATTGAACCAGATCTTCAAGTGCTTCAAAGATGCTGCGACAATGACTGAGAAGAACCCTGTTCCTGTTCAAACACTTGATGCTGTCCTGCAGACGGAGCTCCTGTATGAGGACGCTGGAGTTCAGGCCGTTGTAGAGGTCAGCAACAAGTACACAACCATGAGTCCAAACATCACACATCCATTTTGGAGCCAAATCGATCATAAGGCTATCCTCAGTAACCGTGAGAAGGTTTCTGTAACTGCCAATATGAGCTTCCAAAATGGACTTAGTCAAGATGTCGTCTTAAATTCAGTTTTGAGCTCAACCTCTAACAAGTCTTCCATTTCCCCAAAACCTGCACGGCATCATGTCTGTCAAATTCAGATTGAATTGTGCAGCCAGTCCACTGTGTGTGAGGGTCTGGCTTTCCCTGGAAAGAAAGATCCACAAGCATCTTCATCAATCCTCGGCCTTGAAAAGGAACCCAAGCAAGTGGACAGAGATGTAGACCAAGCAGAGGCCGGTCAGCTTCCTGAGGTGGCATGGGATGAACAAGGCATGACGTGGGAGATTTATGGAGGAGCTGTGGATATGGAATCTCTTGGCTTTGCCATCCAGAATCACCTTCAGCACAAAATCCAGGAACACGAGCAGCGCATCAGACACCTCCGCAAGTCTATCTCTCTCTCCGAGCACTCGAATGGTGAGGGGAAAAGAGGGGAAAAGACAAAGAAGAAAAGGAAGGTCTTCCAATCACTATTCCAAAGACCTACTTGCTGTTTGAAGGCTGAATGTGAAGCCTAAATGGCTTAATCACTTATATATATATATAAAGGTGGTATCAAAACGTTTCGAGACTATTTGTGTAATTTGTGTAATGCACCAACAGATGGCAGCACAAGGCTGCACGCACAGTCACAGGGAGCACCGATCTGGGAGCGCTGTATTACTGTGCACGGAGACTATTTTAAAGGTGATTGTGTGTAAACATAAATAAATAAAGTACTTTCTTGTAAACAGATCGAGTCTCCAAACTTTTTGATATCACCTCATACTGTATGTGGTGGTGTACGGACTCCATAGTGTTACTGTAGCACTTACCATGCAGTTAGCACAGTTACGCAGGTGATGTAGCTTACACTGACGCACTTTAGCTTCACCTGAGTCTAGTCTTTTGTAATTCATTGATATTGTGTATTTGTGATAGACCTGTTCGATCAAAAGTAATCAGCCATGTGGTAGTGCCTGAACACTCACTATGGTATTATGTGTTTTCTGAGCCAATATGATTCGGATCCTTCCGATCGACTACACATTTCACAGTAACGTATCTTGTTTACTTCCTGAGTGGGCTTCATTTTTTTGCTCCAGTTTCATCTTTTTCCACACCAAATTCATCATTATTAGTGTCACAGTGTCTGATTAGAATGTGTATAATGTATTTCCCTCCTTGCATGCACTGTATTTTTAAATTCTCTAATTTTGTAGGTCTTTATTCTAGTGATGATCCAACATTGCTGGAGGTTTCATTAGAAATACGGATTTACCAATGATCACAACAGCTGCTTGTGATCTGCTTTGTATCTTTAAGAGAACCTGCTATCAGGTCCCATGTTTCTGTCTCCTGGTCCTGAGGAACCCTTAGTGCCCCACACACCCTCCACACCTGATTCAGCTGACAGGGAAAGTGTTAAACCAGGGTGGGGACCAGGAATCCCTGTGAATAGAAGTTCAAGAATCGACACTGATCTAATGTAATTTGATCATTTGAAGGCTGATCATCGTGTGATCCTGCATGTGGTCTGGGGGTTTCGTGTTTGTGTGTGTTTTTATTGTCTATCATTCAAAACGTATAATTCAGATATTCCTAAACACACTCCAAATAAATGTGAAAACAGAAAAAATATGTTGCTTCTTATTATCTTTCTCTCTCTCTCTCTCTCTCTCACACACACACACACACACACACACACACACACACACTCAAAATGACTTTTTCCTTTCTCTTATGGTTCTCAGTGGAATATGTGCCCCACTTTCTGTAAAGGTGAAGTGTGTGTGAATACATTTAAGACATCTTCATCTTTTTGTCTTCAAATTTTTTTTTCCCCTTGTTTCATTATTTCTTTCTCTCTTTATAAATGATTTAAACATACATTAAACCTACGTCAGGTTTTTCATCATTAATTAAAGGATCGTTACCGGAGGGAAAAATTGCACAAGAGCAGTTTCTCTATTTGTTAGTCTTTCTGCCAATTTTTCTGTTAATCTTTCGATCCAACCATCTATCTGTCCATATCTATCTATCTATCTATCTATCTATCTATCTATCTATCTATCTATCTATCTATCTATCTATCTATCTATCTGTCTGTCTGACTGACTGGTCTGTCTGTCTGTCTGTCTGACTGTCTGACTGACTGTTCTGTCTGTCTGTCTATTTGTCTGACTGTTCTGTCTGTCTGTCTGTCTGACTGTTCTGTCTGTCTGTCTGTCTGTCTGTCTGACTGACTGTCTGACTGACTGTTCTGTCTGTCTGTTTGTCTGACTGTTCTGTCTGTCTCTTTCTGTCTGTCTGTCTGTCTGTCTGACTGTTCTGTCTGTCTCTGTCTGTCTGTTTGTTTGTCTGTCTGTCTGTCTGTCTGTCTGTCAGACTGGCTGTTTTGTCTTTATGTCTGTCTGTCTGTCTATTTGTTTGTCTGTCTGTCTGTCTGTCTGTCTGTCTGTCCTCTTCTTTCTGTTTGTCATTCTGCCAATCTTCCTGTTCATCCACCCATCCATTTTTTTCTTTTCTTTGAGAGAGTCATGCTGAAAGAGATAATGAACTTCACTAGGTGCTTCCTGGCTCTGGGAGCAGTAGGACAGAAGAGGAATAAATGCTTGGCACAGCGTGGTAAGGATGCTAATATGATACACTTATCTCAAGTTATGTAGATACAAATCTATCATCTAGAACACTTTGTAAATATCAATGTGCTTAGTGTATTCCATCCACTGCCAGACACACTCCACATTCCACAAGCAGACAGAACAATACTGAGTAGATATGATCTGTACTTGACCCCCTCGCCAAGGTTAGGATCAAGTTATATTCTGTACAGTCTGGTGTTTACACAGTGTTTAAAAAACCACAGGAACGCTGATAGGTTCGACAGGCTCAGGCCAGCAACACACACACACACACACACACACACACACACACACACACACACACAGTCTCGTGAGTAATATTGAGTAATCTAGGTCAGTAAAGTTCGCCCTGATTCTGGACCTGCTCCTCAGCATCTGATTGGCTGATGCATCAACACCCCCGTTGCTCCTGACTGCCCACATTTCATTTAAGGAATATGCAAATTATCTGCAACTACTTCGTCTGATTATTGGCTGTTCCGTTCTGAAATATGTAAATGAGCCTCTCTGCGTGTACCCTGCTCTCACACGTACGGTCACACGCACGCACACACGCCGGCTCGGGGAGCTCGCGCAGGGGGTGGAATCACCCGGAGAGAATCAGTGAAAGAGGTGAGTAAAGACCTCAGTGAGAACCTGATGGTGTTTTTTTTTTCCTTTTAAAGAACAGAAATGTGTTACAGAAGTATTAAGTGGGTGTGACGTGTACATGCGTAGATGTTTCAAATGCAGCGTTAAATTTCGTGATTGCAATCGTGTAAGTATGACGTCACTGTTCCTCAGTATGCTTTGAAAAGGTATTGATGATCTAAACTTGCAGGGTGCACAAGTTACAAGTTACAAGGTGTTACTCCAATTCACCCAGTAGAACACTGGACAAGGAACATCCATAAGTTCTTAAAAGATCTGTGTTTTTGGTGCACCTTGTTGGAGTGAAGTTCATCCTTAGGTTGTTGTTGGTGCACCTTGGAGGAGTGTGGATGGAACAGTTGTTCATGATTTTCCATGCACAGTGTCATCTGCTCTTTATCAGTGTCAGATTCTCAGCACAGTGCCTCTGACAGCTGGAGATTTCTGGCTTGCTGATCCCTGAGAATGATCCATCCACTCCATCCAGTGCCAGAAAAGCTAAACTAGGGCTGACGTATTATTCACATGGCAAGCCACATGATGCGCTGTACCTCAAAATGTCATTCAGACATTTCTTTTTTTCCTTTTTAAGGAGTGTCCCAGGAAGCATCTCTCCATTAAAATGTCTCTCTCTGCCAACACCTTCTCCCTTCTTCTCCGCCGCTCCTTCTCCTCGGTCAGCAGGAGCGCTACCCTGCATTCGGGTCGGCGTACGTTTGCCTGCGTGTCGACGGGGCCCGGGGTCCGTTGGTACGCCACAGCTCGTTTGGACGCCGATGGAAGCGGCCGGCCTGCAACATGGGACTCGTTTGGGATTTGGGATAACCGCATCGAGGCGCCTATCCTGTTACCACCCAGCATCCGCTACGGTAAACCCATCCCACGTATCAGCTTAGACCACGTGGGTTCAGCCTCACAAATCGGACGGCGCCGTGACAACGAGGATCGTCTTCGTATAGCCGAGCTCACGCCCTCTACGCTCTACTTCGCTCTGTTTGATGGACACGGGGGTAGCCAAGCCGCTGACTTCTGCTACACACACATGGAACGCTACATTAGGTAAAAGACACACATTTACAAATATACTGATATAAGTGTAGGATGCAGGATATCAGGCATATCAGGTAAAAACCCACACAGGCTGATCAATCGTGTGTGTGTGTTATAGGATGGGTCTGGAGAAAGAATGGAATCTAGAACAGGTGTTAACAAAAGCCTTCCTACAGGTAGACGCTGCCCTGGCCTCCGAGATGCAGATGTACGGCAATGGTACGGAAACACGAAACCCTGTTAACATTCCCCAGCCGAGAAATGAGACCTCCTAAGAGCCGTCTGGACATGGTGTGGTCCAAAATCAGATCAGTCCTTGAAATAATACAGCACAGACACCGAGAGCTACCCAACTAGTAACACCCAGTCTGGCAAATAAATACTTCCACTCCAAAGATTCTGGTGCCCAAAAATTAATTTATCCCAGGCAACTCCCAATCCTGCATGAAATGACCTTCCAATCGTGCAACAAATGACCAAATTCCAAATAAAATGTTCTTAAATCCAGTCTCAAACTGCTGAAAATACCATGTTTATTCATTTATACTTGGAATATAAATGTGGTGGATCTGCTGTAACATGAGTTGGAAATGAACCCAGAATGAGATGCTAGTTACCAATACACTGGCATGTTTTGAAAGGAACCCAGAGGAGCCCCACATGAAACTCCACACAGATAGTAACCTGAGCTCAGGAGTGAACCAGGGCCCCTGGAGCTGTGAGTCAGACACCCAACCTGCTACCCCAAACTTGACTCCAGACAAGTCCAAGAAGGACCTGCTCCTACCCAAAAACTTCTGTGGAGGCAGAACATGAAACACATTCCCATAATGCCTCGGCTGGAGGCTAAAACGCTCAACAGTTGCTATAAAAACATTATCCATGGTTAAAAATCACTGTTAAAAAAACAATCTGGCACAAGAAAGATCTGTTTCTCCTCCTCAGTGTATCAGTATTAACCACAATCCACAATCCACCCTAATCACCTTAAAGTCTGATCAGGATCTAAAAGTCACCTGGTGCTTTTGTACACAATATTCACGTTCGATTTGATATATTTTACTATGTGATCATTAAGTTCTTCAATGCTAATAATTTCCAGCCTCCCTAATGAGTGTGGGGACCACGGCGACGGTGGCTTTGCTAAGAGACGGGATCGAGCTGGTTGTCGGGAGCGTCGGAGACAGTCGGGCCATGCTGTGTAGGAAGGGGGAAGTGTACACACTCACCAGTGACCACACACCTGAGAGAAAAGATGAGAAACAGAGGTACTGACTCCGCATGGACCCTCTCAGAACCTCTGAGCAGAACGTTCTTCCAGAAAGTTTCTCTGCCCTAATCGTAAAATAGTCCCACTTCAATTCTCTGGTATAAATTAATGTGATTTAAATTTCATTTGTGCCTTTACGTGTGTAGCTCACAGGCTAACCTGACTGAATTTCCGAGATGTTTTTTCAGTCAAATTTATAAATGATTTCACAGAGATTTCCATATTCAGACATTTTTTAATGGAACATTCTGGTAGCTCTCGAAAGATAACCTATGATAAATTTGGGTTTTCTTACATTCTATATATAAAAGGTAACAAATTTCACTCGTAACTTAAATCGCTGTCCTGCTACGATCCAAAAATTTTTATAAACTTTGCTGGTAGTTCTCAACAGCGTATGTTAGCCAACCTGACAGGATTTATCGTAAAATAACGTTGATATTAGCTTGCGACTAACATCGGAGCTAGCTTGACAGGATTTCTGAGAGGATTTAAAAAAAATAGAGAGAGAAAATGTTCATAAATTATAATAATTCAGATTTTCAAGCGATCTTTATAAATGTTTATCTTTTTTTTCATAACCGAGATCGCTAACCTGAGAGAATTTATTTTTTATTATACATAAACATGACTGGTAGTGTTAGCTAACATACACAAGCTAACCTGACAGGATTTCTGAGAGGATTCTTTTTTACATTAATGCTAATAAATGTTAATAACACACTCATGTATACTAGCACGATGGCATAAATATTTTTCCATACTATATTTCAAACTTTGGTGTTTGCTCTAGGCAGCTAACGCATGCTAACCTGACAGGATTGATTGTAATGACATGGTAAATGTTGCTAATATCCCATTATAAACATACTGAGCACTGGATTTCTCTAAATGCTTCCTGGAATAATTATTTACAATAATTCTAAAAAAAGCGTGTTATTCTTTATAAAATGAACTCTGTAAAAGCTTTTTATTTGGATGTTTTAAAAAGTCTGGAGTTGCTTGTTGTTTCTTTGAATCACTTCATGACCTCTATTTACGTGTCCCAAATCCTGTCGTGTTCTCCTGCATGTCCTCGTGCCCTCATGCTGTTTACTGACATCTATGGAATCTGTATTGGTGTCTGAGTGTAAACATGCCTGTTTGTTTCCTTGTTGAAGTTACGTGTGGTGTGTGGTGTGTGTGTGTGTGTGTGGTGTGTGTGGTGTGTGTGTGTGTGTGGGGGGGCTTTGTTCTAGAATACGCCAGAGTGGAGGTTTCGTAACATGGAACAGCCTGGGTCAGGCCAACGTGAACAGCCGTCTGGCGATGACGCGCAGCATCGGAGACTTTGACTTGAAGCAGATCGGTGTGATCGCAGAACCCGAGACCACTCGCATTATGGTGAGTGATGCAATGAAAATTCATAAATAAAATCAGTGTATCGTACCTTTATGGACCAACCAAGATATCAGTAAATTCACTTTTGTGTGAATTATTATTCAAATATGACATCATTAGGGTTTATTCATTTATATTCTAGTAAATTTGTGGGGTTTTTTTTCTTGAAAAGGCTATACTATTTCTAAAACTAAAACTATTAGTGACCTAAATGTGAAAAAATTGCTAAACATAATTAAAACGTAATATTTATTTATATTTTTATTGATCGATCTTCTGAATTTCTCTGTATCTCCAAATGGCTTCCTGGTTTTACCTTCCAGATACATCATTCTCACGACTCGTTTCTCGCCCTGACCACCGATGGCATAAACTTCATCATGAGCAACCAGGAAGTCTGTGATGTCATCAGTCAGTGCCACGATCCCATAGAGGCGGCGCACATCATCGCCGAGCAGGTAGCGTCAGTGCTCCTTTTACACGTCCAGGTGTTCCAGATCACTGTTTTCATTTCATTCAGGATAAGTGTTAAATAATTCCTACAAATATAAATCAAACTATATTTTTTTATTTTAAGTTCACAGTGAATATTTTTCTTCGTCTCTCCTTTGAGGTTATTCGGTCCATAAACTCAGTCAGGAATGTGACATTTGACCTGCATAGATAAAATAACTATCTAGTAATGAATAACCCAGTTTAAACAGTGTGTGTGTGTGTGAATAACTATCTAGTAATGAATAACCCAGTTTAAACAGTGTGTGTGTGTGTGTGTGTATATGTGTGTGTGTGTGTGTGTGTGTGTGTGTGTGTGTGTGTGTGCTTCTTCAGGCTCTGCAGTACGGTTCTGATGATAACAGCACAGTCATCGTGGTTCCGTTTGGAGCGTGGGGAAAGCAGCAGAATTCCCACCACAGCTATTCCATGAGTCGGAATTTCGCCTGTAGCGGCCGCTGGGCCTGAAAGGTCACGAGATTTAAAGCGAACACAAGAACGTGTTCTGTAGCAGCTTTAATACTCCACATTAAAGTCAAGTTGTTGTTTTTTTAGCAGCAAATGATAATTGACATGAATTTGTTTCTAAAATGTATTCGAGGATTATATTTTTGTACCCGATGATATTTTTGACCTTGTATATATTTTTCTGGAAAAATTTGCTACATTAGCAATTTGAACAGTATTTTTCCCACTGCTACTGAAGTGGTGAATTGACAGACGACGTGTCCTTCTTACAGGACGTTAATCCACTGAATTCACTGAAAACTGACCTCGCATTCAAACCAATGCACAAAAAACATTAAAATATACGAATTCTAACAGAACATTGTTGACCTTCTTTTATCTAAATAAATCCTGCTAAACACTTGTTGATCTCAGGATCACAAGCTCCGCCCACTCACAATATATTTGATGCATTTTACACTTTTCTGGATCTTTATTTACTTCCTGGCTCTTTACACATTACACTGTTACCAACATGTATGTGGTCGTGAACTTGGCACTGCTTCAAAACATAAGAGGATAAGCATGTGCCATGTGTATGTATATATATATGTGTGTGTGTGTGTGTGTGTGTGTGTGTGTGTGTGTGTGTGTGCGCACGCTCCCCCAAACTAATCGTTAACCTGAACCTGTGACGCTTTTAGAAAGTAAGCTGATATGTACAGTATGTGCTTTTTGCCTCCTCAGGCTGTCGTGTGTCGACCTGCCAACATGAGAAGGTTCCCTGATCTACTCGTAACACTCCAAACAAACTTGCATCATGTGCGAAGGCTCCATGCGTGAGTTTAGGAATAAGCGTTATTGTATAGCTAAATGCATATAATGCATACAAGATAAACCAAAATCTTTTTTTTTTTACCAAACGGTTAAAACCAGTCATTTATAGTCTAACCTTAATCAGGAAATGCAGAGTGTAGAACTAAACATTGTCTATGAGATTTTAGATTTTTAGACTAATGATTCACATGCACATACAATGTCAAGGTCAAAGCAGAAAAGTGTGATCTGAGTAGACTATAATAAGAAACTGTGTGTGTGTGTGTGTGTGCATAAGATAGAGGGCATGAAATAAAAGCCACTGACGCAACAACCAGTAACATGTCGTTCGCTTACAAGATGACTCTTCAAACGAGCCGATTCATAGGACCGATTCTTTTAATTAACGCTTGGAGTCGGCTCGCATTTTAAACGAGGAAAAGTTTGATCGAGGACATGAATAAGAACAAGATAAGCACGTCTTGTAACGAAATGGATAGATTATATCAATTTTTGTTTACAAAAATAAATAAATTAAAATTACAAGCAAAAAGCAGTTTGAACCGAAAGAGTCGACTCTTGGTGTGATTTGAGTCAGTAAAGTGGTTGTGGAAAAAGAGCAAGAAAATGTGGTACATTTAAAAGGCATGAGTGCTGTATATAAATTATAAGTGTGATAAGAATAAACAACTATTAATATAATTCTAAAAAATCAAATAATTAAAAAAATAATAAAGACAAAGCAATAGCGCTATCTAGTGGAACAATTTCCCCACTGGGAATATATTTAATACATCATTTTACTCTGTCTATTTTTTGTTTTCTCTAAAAGACCAGCTCCAGGCAGATTTAGAATAAAGAATATATAATTAATCGATAAAAAGTGAATGTAGTGAGAAACATTTAAAGGAAGGAGTCTCCAGTACCAGCGCTTTGTAACAGTGAAGCTGTTATACCTCAGTATACTCATCACAAGGTTTTTCAAGAAGAATCCGACATAAGTTCAAGGATAATTAGATCATTTAGAAAAACAAATAGATAAATAAAGTAAAATAAAGATATAAAGAGCAGGAGGAACGGAACCATTTCTACAGTAAATTATAGCTTAAAAAAACATCTCGTCGTTTTGAAGCTGTTTTTTTTATTTGAAAGCTTCTCAGAAAGATATAAACGTCTTCCTTCTAAATGTTCTTGGCATGTCACTGCTCCAGGACACCAGGGGGCAGCACTGTCATGCACATGACTTGCACAGAGCTCCTTATGAAGGGTGATGTGGCTGGATTTGTAGCTCACACCTGCTTTAAAATAACCATTGTGTTGAGCCCCCATCCATGTCAGGAAGGAACACAGGTGAGTTGGAAGCCTGGTAACGATGCCATCAGCACCACAAACATCTCATCATCATCATGCTGAGTTTATTCACGGATTCAGAAGTTTATACAACATGAACACAAGATGAGGAACCTTCAGTTGGAGTCTTGAGAATGTTAAACTCACTGAAGGAAGCGTGGCCTTTGTGCATGTCAATCTCACTGAAGGAAGCTTGGCTTAGATCATCTCAAGCTGATTAAAGTGGGCGTGGCCTATTTGTTTGTCAGTCTCACTGTAGGAGGCATGACTTATTTGTCAATCTCACTAAAGAAGACGTCCTACATACTTGTCAATCACATTGTAGGAGGTATGTCTCTGTCAATCTCACTGAAGGAGGCATGACCTCAGTATTTGTTAATCACATTAAAGGAGGTGTGGCCTATATGTCTGCCAATCTCACTGAAGGAGGAATGGTCTGTGTGCCTGTCAGTCTCATTTAAGGGGGCGTGGCCTCTGCACTTGTCACTCTCATTGTTGGAGATGCGGCCTCCTTGTTTGTCAGTCTCATTAAAGGAGCAATGATCTCAATCTCAGATAATAAGGTATGGGCTCTGTGTCTCTCAGGTTCACTGAAGGAGGTGTGGTCTTGGTACTTGTCAATCACTTTGAAGGGGGTGTGACCTACATGCTGTTTTTTTTTTTTCCAAGAGGTGCTTCTAATCAGAGCTTGTAGCATTTTAAACCAAAAAAAGTCTATTGTGATATAATTTATCATGGTAATAAAATAAAATAAAATCATAATCCCCATCCCTGAGCCTTCTAACCTTTCCTGTGTGTGTGTGTGTGTGTGTGTGTGTGTGTGTGTGTGTGTGTGTGTGTGTGTGTGTGTGTGTGATACTGGAGATTCGTGCTTGCCTGCGAGTTTTAATTCGTTATCAGTCGAGGTGTGAATTGGAAGAAGAATGCTGAGGATGGAGCCACCAGGAAGGAGGAAAAGAGGAAGATCATGTTATGGATGTGGTGAGGGAAGACATGCAGGTAGATGGTTTGTAAGAAGCAGATGTAGAGGACAGGGGGGTATGGAGACGGATGATCCGCTTTGGTGACCCCTAACCGGAGAAGCTGAAAGAAGAAGATGAAGATCAGTCGAGGTGTAAATGAAATGTTCCAGTTGTATAATCTCAGAATCAGATAAACTCATGTCCTTTTTCCCCAAACACAGAAATTCCCTACAGAGGTGTGAAATAACAAATGGCTTCAGCACACAGCATTCACATGCCGTGACTGTGTATCAGTGACACGTCACATCTGGACGTGATGTAAACAAACAAAAAAACAACGCTTTCATTCGTCTTTGTTTATTTATGCCTGTTTTCATTCCATAAGTCAGTTCTATTATTGATATTATTCTCTCTCTCTCTCTCTCTCTCTCTCTCTCTCTCTCTCTCTCTCACTGTAGCCGGAGGGAGATGGAGCTGTAAAGCAGCTCTGCCATGACTGGGCACGTTCCTGCATCCAAAACTGCTGCTGGCTACAGAAAGAGAGAGAGAGAGAGAAAGAGAGAGAGAGAGAAAGAAGGGATAATATCTTTCTTAGAGAGACCTAAAAAAATAGGTAGCAGTTGATAAAGAGACCGAATGAGAGAAATGAAAAGAGAGAGAGACAAAGTAAAGAGAAGTAGAGACAGAAAAAAAGGAGTGATAGAGAGAATGGAATTAAGACGGATGGAATGCAAGACACAGATAGATAGAGAGAGAGAGAGAGAGAGAGAGAGAGAGAGAGAGACAACAGGCAGGAGGTTGCAGTTTGTATACATCATGATCATGTTAAAGCACGTATCTTTAAATTCATGCATATCTGATTATGTGATGTGATTCTGCACCTGAGGGATTTTTTTGTGATTTTTAGGCAAGTTTTCATGCACACACACACACACACACACACACACACACACACACACACACACACACACACACACACACACACACACACAGTAGTCGGTTAGAACGACTGACACTGGAGACTCCTTCCATCAGTGTTTCAGTGTAAAATCTCCTTCCAGAGAACATTACTGTTCCAGTCAGTTTCTTTTCCTCTCTGTATGTATTGTAATATTTTTCAGATTTTCGGATTATTGTCTAAAATCACATCTCGATCCGCCATTTTGCTGACACTTTGTTCCAGATGAATGTATGGTCTCGGACGGCGACTCAGCATTTTGTTCTTCTCTCTGATCTTCACTTGTGTCTTATTCTTTGATCACAACGCCGATCTCGCTTTGATCTTCACTCGTTCAGCCCTAATCCCTTACTAATGTGCCTGTGTTTATATGAACACACAACCTCCCCTCTGCAGATGTGTTCTCCTTCACAGCATCTACACGGGATTGTAATCAGGAGATGGAATGAAGGTTCGTTAGCAGTTCATCAGACAATCAGATCGGCTTTTTGGTCACTTTATTGGTCACGTGTAGAAACTTGAAACCCTGGAAAAAACCTTGAAAGCTGTGGGTCATATGATCGAGTTGTAATATTGGGAAATGCCATGTTATATCGGTTCTTTCATTTCTTTATTACGACCTACTTTTGCTTTACTGTGCTTTATTCTACCATAATTCCACATCAGCTCTGGAGGTGTATCTGAGATAAGGAGGATCAGTCATTGCTCCTTATGAGACCAGCTGTGACGTATGATCACAGCTTGGGGGACGCCATCAACAGCGATCTCACCTTCAGCATACAGTACTGAGGTTCTAACTTTAGTAAGTGCATTTCTTCCATAATCCCCCTTACCTTCTCCTAATCAATTTAATAAATATTATAATAGATCACACATATTGTCTGTAGTTTAATATTATTATTAATATGCATTATTATATGCAAAGGTTATGTAAAGTATAAAAAAAAAAAACAGGTCCAGTTTGGCAGTAAACTTAATCCCCTGCCTGCTGCTACAGTGAGCTTGGGGCAGCGTGAGTCCTGTCCTACTGGGTCATGCTTGCAGTTTTGCTTTCTGACCACTTGGGGCAGTATAAGGTCAAGGTAGAGTTGTTAAATAAAGACAAATTCTGGAAAGAAGAGCGAATCATCAACAGTTTATATCTGTTTCAGATTTATTTTATTTAAAAAAATTTGCAGCCAATCAAATTTGCTTGGTAATATTTCAATGGATGAACCTTTTACGTTATAAATGTGATTTTTTTTTCTCCAGTATACAATGTTACACTTTTATAACTCTTTCTTTCTTTCTTTCTAGTCACACCACAATGCTACACTTTTGCAAATTATATAAAATTTTTTGTTTTATTTATTCATCCTTTCCATTTTCTTTCTTTCTTTTCTTCCTCCAGGATACAGTGTTACAGTGTTACAGCGTATATATGACGATCCCTCACTTTTCTGTCATGCTTTTGCTTCTTATAACATAAACATTTACTGCTTTCTCTAAAATCTTAAGACAGGAAGCAGGATTTATGTTCTGCAGCGAGTTTGGAGACGTCTCGTCGTCTGAGTGAGTCCTTCTGCACAAATCTGTGAAACACATCAGTCACGTCTCTGTTTCCGTTTGCTGTTCTGCTAATGTTGCTATGACCAGCTGCTTCAGAGCTCTTTATTTTAGCCGTGGCTCAGAAAACCCTCAGCGTTTTAGTCTCAACTTTATTCAATCTGCATCTGAGGGCAAATGAAGGCTAGCAAACTGCGTCGTTAGCCAGAATTAGCAAGATGTGTGCAAATGATTTATCTTACTGTTATGCTAGTCTTCCAAATTATCACTGTTTGCTAACTAGTTTGCTAGCATTCCAAGAACAGTTGCCACCAATATTTACAGCATTTTATGTTTCACGTGTAAACACCAAACCTAGAGAACGGGTAATCAGGTTAGCTAGCATTAAATATTTACAGCATACAACGGAACAGCATGAGGCTCTGAGCAAACTCAAATTATTTACTAGAATTTTGCTTTTAATTAAATATGTAACGATTAATGTGTTAAAAGTACATTATTAAACAAAAATAAAGAATTTCTGCAACTTTGATCAGATTTTTCTGAAATCTGTCAATATTAAAAGTGCATATCTGAAATATTCGGATTGTTATCGCGTTAGCATTAGCGGGAAATGTGTCGATCCACAGTTTTCGAAATTTGTGTCTTGTACTGTTGATTCTAACATCTGAGTAAAACGTATTTGTTTGGATAAGTGACGAGCGAAACATTTTTTGCTAATAAACTGTTTGTTCTTACAGTAAAACAGATCAACAGTGTGTCCCCCCCCCCCTCTCTTTCTCTCTCTCTTTCTTGCCATCTGTTACATTAAATCCATGTATGTTTCTTGGAAAAAGAGATCGAGAGAAAATTCATGACTATGAACTTTTATATCCTTTTTCAAATCCGATCCCTGAGCAATTATTCTCAGCATAATTATAACAATTTCCAGATTCTGAAGACTGTACAAATGCTACAGATGCACTCGAATGATGTGCCAACACAGCGTACTGGTGTGTGTGTGTGTGTGTGTGTGTGTGTGTGTGTGTGTGTTTGTGAGTGTGTGAGTATTGTCTATTGGCCTTGCAGATAAACATATTGTTCCATTTACAGATGAAGCTAATAGTTGGCGCTGCTCTTCACCCGCTGATGTAAACATCAAACCATGTAAAGCTCTGTGACTGGATGGAAAGAACGACGGTTTGTTGCACCAAAGCGTGAAAGACACTGAGCTAATTTGGTCTCTTAATGGGTGGCTACAGGGAAGAAGAGTGTGTGTATGTGTGTGTGTTTGTGAGTGTGTGTGTGTGTGGCTACTTAAGCTACTTTCAGACTGAGATGCTGAAGTGATGTGGAGTCGTGCTTCAGTCACAACATTTAATTTATTGGTGCATCAGTGATTATAAGGCTGAAGTGCAGCATTTCTTTGTAATCATGTAGTATTTGGTCAAACATGTTAGATCAAAGCCTGGGACACACTAAGCCAAAGGTGTGTTCTGTACCGTTAGCTCTACTCGGAAGTTGTTAGCTGTGGAGATCGTCAGCAAGAAAGAGAACTCCGATTGGCCATTCATCTTAGCGAATGATTTCTCTTGTCACCCCATTTGACCATAGGATTATCTTAACAAGGCAGAGCAGACATGATTAAAAAAAAAGCTACACAAATCCGTTAGTAATGATTGCAGCAGGTGGAAATGCTGCTTAACATTTCTAGCTCTTTCATTGTTTGAAAGGCCAAACACAAACTACTGCCACCTGCTGGTATGGGAGATTTATATTCTCTCACGCACGCACAGAATGTACACGCTAGTTATCTGGTGTGTTCTAGTGCAACGTTTTTCGTGACACTACAGTCGGCTTTCCTCAGAGCTGGTGCTTTGGTTTTGTATGTATCTATAGATACATACAGGGACATCATTATTCTGATTAATGGTTAACGGTTCTGATCTCTAGCTTCTAATGATGACCGTATTTAAGTCTGGACTGTGCTCCTGGTACAGGTTTGTTCTAGCATGTTGAACTCCAGGTTAAAAGACATGTATTAAATGATCATCTTGACAATAGCTGTAGATTTTTATAACTGATTACTTGGACATTATAACCTGTCAGTATACCTGAATTCCTGCCCTTCCTGTCTTTATCTCAATGCGACTGGAACCAATCAGAACACAAACACACAAAATTAGCTTTAACCAATTAGAATTAGAGTCAGTTCCTGCCTGAGTGTCAATGTAATGAATTGGAGCAATATGTCCTACTACAGAACCAAGAAGTGGTCCAGGTGTGGAGCAGAATCTAATCCAACTTCTGCTATAAACACTAACACTAACCCCTAACCAGAGGTGGACAAAGTACACAAAGTGTGTATTTGAGTTAAAGTAGAAATCCACTTGTTAAAATGTGACTTCAGTAAAAGAGTCCCTTTAAACTTTCACTTTAAGTTTTTTGCTTCAAATGTATTTGAGTATCCAAAGTAGTGATTTATTATAACTCTAATGTTCCTATTATCATTTTTATCACAAGACTCTTTATTAATCACCTCAGTTTATGTGTAAAGACTCGAATGTGACTCTCAGCAGACTGATCTATTAATAGAATGATATTAATGACTCAAACACTGATTGATTTCTATTACAATCATCATGAACCCAAAACCTCCTTTTTTTTAAATAATTTTTAAATAATAGTTTAACATGTGTGGTGGTGAGTTCGAGTCTGGAGTTTCTTCATCATTTATTCCTCTCTAAATGTTCTGCTTGATGTTGAACTGATGCTGAACTGTATGTTGGTGATCAGTAGATCACGAAATGTAGTTGAGTAAAAAATGCAATATTTGACGTTGTAATTCAGTGAAGTTACAGTAAAACTCTCCCCCAAATGGAAACACTTCAGTAAAGTACAGATACGTGAAAAAGCTACTTAATTACAGTAACAAACTTTTGTTCCAACCAATTTTTTTTTTTAAATCTTATTTGATGATTCGTTGGTGTCCATGTCCATATTTATCCCTACACTGTTCTTGCTTTAGTGCTGTGTTTAAAACCATAGTTTGGTGAAATCTAAGTGGTTGAGGTGATTCCTTTCACCTCACTGCTACTGTTATTGCTTACAGCTTCAGTTAATCCGTCTACTCTTGGAGCTTTACTTGCTCATGGCTTCGTCTCAGGTTGAGACAGTGTGCTTCAAATCCGTTTATCTCTGCAATCTGATCTGTCCATGAAACTGTCCGGGATTAAAATCCTGTAACCTTTCTTTACTTTCTGTCACAAAAATATCAGGTACACCCCTTTTCCCTCGCTTCTAGGCTTTTACAGTCCTGATAGGACTTTAGTTTTATGTCTCATGGGAGACTGGATGATCTGACTCATGCATCCATTAATCTTTGGTACAGTTGGCTGGCTTTAATTAAGGCCTGTTCTGTCTGGCTTGGACTCCCCAGGTTTAAAGCTCCATTTGGAGTTAATACTCGCTGGAGGGGAACCAGGTCTGACCGGAGACGCCGCTGTGAGAGCTGGGGTTCAGTTACACACACTGTTTACTTCAATTCCCTCCGGAGAAATGACACAGAGCGAGTTGAGGTTGTTCCTCATAGAATCCCACAACTATATCATGCTGAGGGTGATGTGTGCTTTTACAGAGGTCTTTGTTACAATTCATCAGACACCAAACATCTCTGAAGGTTGCATTTAATGCGTCAATGTTTATTACACACTCCAGACCAGTTCTGGGATAAATGCATGATTTGTTGATTTTGCAGATGGAGTTGAGTTGATTTTTACCATCAACCGAGTAAAACCATCACTGGTCTGAGGGACAGGTACTGCTTTGTGTGAGAAGATCTCCGCACAGAGACAGATCATAGGAGTATGTATAATTAGTCATTCGCTGGAGGTTTTTAAAGGGAGATGTTTATTTAATATATATGTAAGATGTAACTTAATGTGTAAGAAAATATCGATACACACGAGTGTCGCATTTTTCTGGTTTACCGATTCTCAAAAACGCAATATCAATATTAAAAAAAGAAAAATTCATAAAAGATTAATGGCAGTTGTTTCACTTTAAGTTTATATCCTGACCGCTAGACAGATGGCAGTCTTCCAAAACACTGACAGAAAGTACTAGCATGAAGACACGCCACTAATGTTAGCATTCATATCCAACCAGTTTCCTGAGGGTGCTGCTGTAGAAACTATGAAGGGTATAACTTCCACTGTTGACTGCAGATCTCTTTTCTAAATTTATATTCAGAAATATACAGAAATATCCCAATATATCGCCTTGCTTTCAGTATCGCAACCCCTGTATCACGATGTGTATCTCATCGCCAGATTCTTGCCGATACACAGATTTTATCTTCAGGGCAGCTTTGGGTTTTCTTGGCACGCTGTAAGGGGAAAAACGAGAGAGGGAATGAGTGTTTATAGCTGCTATGACATGTTTTGCAGGAGATTCTAAATTAATATCTTCTGGTGGCAACAGTAGCTCTTCTTTATCTCTGGTTAGTTCCCCATGGCAACACCACTCTGAGCGTTTTATTCCTGACTTAGCTAGCAGGTGTTACGCGGACTCGGATCGACAAATAAGCCCGAGTTAGTCATCCAGCAGAGCAGCTGACGGCGTGCTGAGATTAGCCTTGCTCAGGGGACTATATTTACCCTTTTTACCCCGGTGACATCAGCGTGGAGGGACAGCTGAAGCTGATGGACCTGGGACAGGAGGTTCATGTGTTTCTGGGCAAAAACAATTAGATGAGATCGTTAGTATCACCAGGACTGTACAGAGAGATCCTCAACACCTGTGAAAGTTAGAAACGGGTCACGCTCCCAAGTTAAATATCCCTATTTTATTTTGAACAAGTTGGTGAAACTCGGTTCATATTGATAGTAAACTAAATTTTAACGATAACTACAATTTCTCAGGACGGCAGCCAAAACATTAGCTAGAAATGGTCAAAATGAACAATCCAAGGCGCTCTAATTAGCATAGCATCTCTAGCTTTAGTGAAAATATAAAGAATTAAGGAGTAGCAATGCTCTGTGAATAATTTTCAGAAACCTGCATATGCAAATCTCTGGCTTTGAGAAAGCAACATTGTGGGCAGTTTGAGTTTGACGTGGAGTTTGAGAGTTCACACTCCTCCGTCAGCCTCGGCACACCACTTCCAGTGGATAGGAGAAATTTCACAGGTCTGCTGAGTACTCGGGCCCTTCCTCCTCACCACAGTGACACCACACACTGTCAGGATAAACCAACACTTCATGCTGAAACGCTAACATCGCTAATTATAAATCTTGGCATCTCTAGTCATTTATTGTTAGTCTTGAAAACCAGGTCAGCAGCTAATATCTCACGGTTTATAAAGCCATGTCTGAGCCCTGAGTGAAGAATAAAAGCCTTATAGCTTGTTATTTCTGGAAGCAGATTAGTCTTGCAGTAATGTATTCACTCTGTGATGGTTCTCGAGTGGAAAATGCTTGGACTTCAAACAATCCTGCAGTCGTGTCCTTGCCTCGGGGATCCTCACACCATAAACATGCTGAAAAGGAACTTGAGCCAAAAGAATTAAGGAAGATTTATAGCTTCTGAGTGGCTTCTGTGTCTGTCAGTCACAGTGAAGGAGGTGTGGCCTTTTGCTTAATCACAGTAAAGGAGGTGTGGCCTTTTGCTTAATCACAGTAAAGGAGGTGTGGCCCACGTTCCACATGTTTTTCTCCTCACTACAGCGCTGTATAGTCAGAGATGATGATGAATAAATCGTCTGTAAAGGCTCTCTGACCCTGATGTTGACCTCACACTTGGTCTTTCATGAGGCAAAGCTTTCATGGTTGTATTGTTCACGGGTTTAGAGTCCCTCTGCGTCAGACTGAACATCAGTCAGAATTACAGAAATCGTTTCAGACACATTGTGGCGTTTTTTTCCCATTGTGGCCCCAAATGCTCTTCTCCCTCCACCAGCTTTCTAAATCTGCTGCAACAGATTTAAAACGCTGATTCAAAGCCAAAAACAGACCAGTACCTTTCTGCTTCACAGCACATATCTCCCTCTACCACTGCTCCACTGATCCCTCCATCCTTTACCACTGATCCCTCCATCCTTTACCACTGATCCGTCAATCCTCTACCACTGCTCCACTGATCCCTCCATCCTCTACCACTGATCCCTCAATCCTCTACCACTGCTTCACTGATCTCTCCATCCTCTACCACTGCTCCCTCCATCCTCTACCACTGATCCCTCCATCCTCTACCACTGCTCCACTGATCCCTCCATCCTTTACCACTGATCCCTCCATCTCTCACCACTGATCCCTCCATCCTCTACCACTGATCCCTCAATCCTCTACCACTGCTCCACTGATCCCTCCATCCTCTACCACTGCTCCCTCCGTCCTCTACCACTGATCCCTCCATCCTCTACCACTGCTCCACTGATCAATCCATCCTCTACCACTGATCCCTCCATCCTCTACCACTGCTCAACTGATCCCTCCATCCTCTACCAATGATCCCACCATCCTCTACCACTACTCCACTGATTCCTCTATCACTGCTCCACTGATCCCTCAATCCTCTATCACTGCTCCCTCCATCCTCTACCACTGCTCCACTGCTCCCTCCAGACACATTGTGGCGTTTTAGACACATTGTGGCATTTTTTTTCCCATTGTGACCCCAAATGCTCTTCTCCCTCCACCAGCTTTCTAATCCCTTCATCCTCCATCCTCTACCACTGCTCCACTGATCCCTCCATCCTCTACCACTGATCCCTCCATTCTCTACCACTGCTCCCTCCATCATCTACCACTGCTCCACTGCTCCCTCCATCCTTGACCACTGCTCCAGACTCTTCAGACAGTCTTCCAGACGCTTGTTCTTGCACTGAGGTGATGGTATGAACTTTCACTTGATGACCAAACAGTTAGAACGCTGCCAAATGGCATCAATGTAAACGTCTGGAAGATGCCACAGGATGGCTAAAAAAATCAGAGAGTCTTTTTTAAGACGTTTCATGTAACAGCTGAGTGAGAACACTAATGATTTTTGCAATCCAACCTCTAGTCTTTGCTCCTTTATAAATTCACTAAGATTCTTCTTGACTGGTAGCACATGTTGAGTCACGGCACTGCCTGATGATTCATCACCGAGAACTTCCTTGTCTGCTGATTCAGCAGCTGCTCCTTACAATCTGTGTTCCTTTATGAATCTGCTGGGAACCACATGGGACTGGGAGCTTCAACCTAATGAGATAGGAGTTAATAATATAGCGCAGACTAGTCTGCTCCTGCTATTTGGTTTTTTTGGGTTCTCTGGTGATCATCTGTAAACGAGTGTGATACGCATCAGTCAGCACATAACCCTCGCTATAAACAAAAAAACCCAAATTGCTTTTTCATCTCTTTTATCACAGCAGGCTTTATTAGCCACTTCCTGTTTGCAGGGTTTGTGCTGCTGTGGTTTATATAAAAAGTGGTGTAATGTATAAGATGCAGGCAGATGAATATCAGGAGACATTTAGTTTCTGAAGCTGTGTTTCGTATTCGTGTTTTTATTTATTTGTATTTTTAGTTTAGTAGCACTGTAGGTATTACATTTGTTTTTGGATTTTGTTTTTGTTTTTAACAAATGCTGTAATTAATTTGCATTTATTTACATTTGCATATTTGTTATTATCATTTTGGTTGTATTTTTTATAATGAAGTTGTTTTTGTTTTCTTTATTTTTTATATGGAGGCTTTTAATAAGCCCTTTTGTGTTTCTCTGGCTTGTACTTTTTGTCTTGTTTTTGTAATTGTGTATGTTTTATTCGTGTGTAAACTGAAAAGTCTCTAGTCTTCTAGAAGAAGAAGTTCTAAAAGTAGCATGTTCTGGAGGAGATCCAGAAGCCTGGTATTTTCTCTTCCACACTTCATGTAGTCCCAGTAAATATATATTTATCATGCTTTCAGGAAGAAGTCTGTGTTTTGAGTTTTTTAGTGACTTTTGTTTGGTGAAACGAGTGCGTTTGGATTTCTGATGTTATTAACAGTATAGATGAGGTTTGTGTGCAGTACAGAAGCTTCTGAACAGATGTTCAGCCATCATGCAGGAGTAAAAGAGAAACCTGCTAGTCTTTGTGTAGCATCAGTGTTTGTCCATATGACCTGTAGACCGTGTGTGTGTGTGTGTGTGTGTGTGTGTGTGTGTGTGTGTGTGTGTGTGTGTGTGTGTGTGTGTGTGTCTAATGGACTTTTTACAGGCATGTCTCCGTGACTAAGCCACATTTACACACACGTTTACAGATAAAAACCTTTTCAGCTGATGCACATTAACTAAAGAAAGGTTTTTTGCTTAACTTTACAAGATGGAGTGTCTGTCTATCTCTCTCTCTCTCCCTCACTCTCTCTCTCTTTCTCTCTCTCTCTCTCTCTCTCTCCCTCTCTCTGTCCCTCTCTCTCTCTCTCTCACTCTCTCCCTCTCTCTCTCTCTCTCTCTCTCTCTCTCTCTCTCTGTGTTTCTGTTTCTCTGTTTCTATCTCTCTCTCTCTCCCTGTGTTTGTCTCTCTCACTATTTCTCTCCCTCACACTCTCTCTCTCTCTCTCTCTCTCTCTCTCTCTCTCTCTCGCTCTCTCTTTCTCTGTGTTTGTCTCTCTCACTATTTCTCTCTCTCTCTCTCTCTCTCTCTGTGTTTCTGTTTCTCTGTTTCTATCTCTCTCTCTCTCCCTCTGTTTGTCTCTCTCACTATTTCTCTCTCTCTCTCACTCTCTCTCTCTCTCTCTCTCTCTCTCTCTCTCTCTCTCTCTCTCTCTCTTTCTCATTTATTCCCTGTTTGGGTTGGAGGTTGTGAAAGCTCTCTGCTCTGATTCTCATGCTTATCATGAGCGATGGCAGTTATCTCAGAGCAGACCGAGTTACATGTGTGGAGTGATAATGATTAGCAGATGGACTTGAGGTCGTGAAGCAGGAGAAAATGTGAGAGCAGGAAAGAACAGTGAGTGCAAGTCAGAATGTGAGAGCAGGAGCGAGAGTGAGAGAGAAGGAGAGAATGAAAGAGCCTGAGAGAGAATGTGAGAGCAGGAGAAAGAAGGAGAAAATGTGAGAATGAGAGAGCAAGAGAGAGGAAAGAAAGAATGAGAGAATGAAAGAGCCGGAAAGAGAATGAGACAGAAGGAGACAGAAGGAGAGAATGAGAGAGCAGGAGAGAGAATAAGAAAGCAGGAGAGAATAGTGAGTGCAACTCAGAATGTGAGAGCAGGAGAAAAAAAGAGAGAAGAAGAATGAGAGAATGTGAGAGCAGAAAAAGTCTTGTATATACTGTATATATATAAAAGTCTATACCCTTCAGAACTGGTCTACGGTTGATGTGACGTGTCTGAAAACGAGATGTTACTATGGAAACGAAACGAGTTTCTCTCTCACACACACACACACACACACACACACACACACACACACACACACACACCACAAAGAAAGAAGTGTTTTTTGTCTCAGAAACACTTTTTTCTTCTTGGGGTTCCACACGAGTAAAAGTGCAGCAGTGGAAAATGCTGAATTTTTACTTTGTTTACAATAAAATATATAAATTAAAACATATTTTAAATAATAATAATATCATAAACATAATATTTAATATAAAAGTATTATTTGTTTCATTATTAAAACAATCTTTCCTAAAATCTTGCACGTGGAAGCTCCTACTCCAGATTTTACAATAATCCCCATTTTCCTTTGTTCCCTTATGCAACATCTGGAACCTTCCAGAATTCGACAGGAAGTTGCATCATCTGAACTTCCTGAAGAAAAAGTAAAACGTTCGCACATTCAAACATTGTTTTTTTCCCTTGTTGGGTGATATTTTGAAGACTGGCGAGATGTTTGGGATGTCAAACTCCACCATCGTCCTCATGTCCAGCCGAAGCTTTGTGGCATCTCAGCGTGTTTTCCATGCAGGAGGAGATCCACCTTACATTCTGCCTGGACAGGAAGTTGAGACTCTGCAGTTCTCATTAGTCTCTCATGTTCTTTTTCTCAGGATGTTTCTTTCTTCTGCGTTAACCATCTACGTTTCTGTCGTACATCACAAAGATGAAGGAAACATCAAGTTCCTTAAAAAGGTTTAAAAGGAAAAAATGAGGGAAAAAAAGAAAAAGAAATATTTTTCTCCCTGAATAGGAAGAAGGTTCCACAGTGAAGATGTTTTCTGCCCTTTTTAAACGTTTGCTTTCCCCCTGACACTGAAGACTCCTTCCAGAATCGATCCTAAATTACAGAGAACCGATTGAGTCCCTGTGAACGAGCCGTTACTATGGAAACGTGTTATTATAAACTACTGTCTGAACTGAGATGGATGTGTAACTGTAGTTCTGGAACTCAGCACCTCTGGAGAATCTCTAGAGACATTCCCTTAATCAGGAACGTCCATGTTTCAGCCTGGACAATGGCCTGGGAGCAAACCAACTTCATCTCACCATCAACCAGTTAATCCATATTCGTCCTTCTGGGTTTTTTTTTAGCACAAAGTGACTCAGCAGGAGGATGGAAATGGATCCCAGTTGTGTTCCCTAAAAAACACTAATAATGAATCCATGATGTGGTCATTAATAAACATCTGGACTCAGGATAAATGACTTCTTTATTTTCATTTTGAAGGGATTCAAGGGAGCAGGTTGTGTTTTGAGGGATCTGCTGAAAGATCTGAATGTCAGGGTGAAAATCCCACAGCAGGATGTGTCTTACAAAACACAACAAACAGATGTTAATACTGTACTGAGGTGTGCTTCAGCCTCTGTGTGTGTGTGTGTGTGTGTGTGTGTGTGTGTGTGTGTGTGTGTGTTGTGATCTCCATAATGCAGATGTACAGACCACACCTGAAGTGTTGTGGTGACTCTGGAGGATCCATCCAATCAGGAGCCTCATCTGGACAGGTGGAATCAGGAGAGGCTTCTGATTGGCTGGAAGGAAAACCTGCAGCTTGTGTGTTCCAGAATTTTAAAATTGGAGAATTTAGTTGGTGAGTTTTTTATTATTTATTTATTTATTTATTTATTATTATTTATATTAATCAGGTTATATTTAAATAAATTAATATTAATTGTCTTATATATAAAACATTTTATTTGTTATTATTATTATTTATAATATCATATTTTGAGGAGGTATTTCCCATCTCGATAAGAAAAGGAATATAATATAAACTTATGAACAGAAATGAATTAGAATTAATTGGATAGAATTGTTTTCTATTGTTTGTTTATTCATAAATAAATAAATAAATAAATAAAGGTTAATTTGTATTGTTTTACTGTACTCTTTGATTTTTTTTCCTGTTTATTAATAACATTTAAATTCAATTTGAATTAAAGTAATAATAAAAGATAGATATTTATTTGTTTGTTTGTTTGTTTGTTTGTTTGTTTCTCTGAGATATAGCTAAATAAATGAGAATCATTTAAGAGCTGCTCTGCTTGTTTCGCCTGTAGAACATCTGCTCGTGCTCTGGGTTCACCATCACACGCTGCTTCTTCAGGGAGGAAGTTGGGCTTCCCTTCGCCCCGCGTCTCCGATCTGCAAGAAGATCCAGAAACCATGTGCTGAACATGGAACTGGAATCCACATCATAGTTCTTCTCTATGATGCTGTTAAACTCCTGAGACTGCAGACGATGAGACGTGGTTTTACTTCTGAAAACAAGCTTTGTTTATTTCTGCTGATCCACACACTTCAGCGTTTGGTGTCACGTAGTATTCATGCTCCATGTGCTTCGAGAGGACACCTGCAGAGCTTCACTTCTGGTTCGTGTCACGCTCTCGCATCCTCCGAGCAGATCCTCCTGCTCTGAGCACTCTCTGGACTTGAAGAGTGATGATGGAGCAGAGTTTCCCTTTGGGATTCTTCATCTGATCTGCTCTGGGATTGGATTCTGGCAAAAAAATTAAAAATCTACTCTGAAATTGATTTAGATTGGAATATTTGATGTGTTTGGAGGTTCTGGTGCTGGCTGATGTCTAGGTCTGCTGTTCCTTCACTGCTGTTGGTGGTGGAATCGGCATGATAGTGTACAGAGAAACATCTGAAAGACCTGGAGGACTTCAGAACCACTGCTTCACTCTGTTACTGCTGAGAAGTCTGAGGAAACTGAAGACTGAAAATGGGCTTCCACTATTATTCAGATCTTATTTATTTATGAGACATAAAAAAAATCCCTCCTGGTCCTCAAGTGTCAATTTAATACATTAATTAAAATGAATTTCTCCTGCGATGTCACTCAGTTGGACCAAAAATCCCTGGTGAACTGGAATGTTATCGTGATGTTAGGAAAGTGTTTTCTTTATTCCACAGGACCTGTTTGAGACCTGCTCAGGAGATGTCCTCGAGAGCTCACGTGACTAAGACGTGCGGTGAAAACTTGGGTTTGTTGGCACTAATATCGTTTTAGGAAATTCCCCCAGATTTACACACACTGACCTTATTACATGCTCTTACATCTTCATTCATACCAAATATATCTCTAGTTCTCCTCCAACCTCCAACCAGATCCCCTCAGAGCAGTGATTTACACTGAGGGTCTTTACCGTGACTATTTTGAGCTGAATTCCCTGAAGTGGATGTTATTAGAAGCTCAGCCTGATGGTCAGTGACACTACTTGGCTGAAGGTTTGCCCTTGTGGTGTAACAGCAGCAGGACAGATGTGCCGCTCATGTCATTATTTGATGAGTGATTGGAATCTGATCAGAGATCAAAGCGTAATGTCTCTTAATGGGATCAGACAGTTTTTAAAAGATCAGACTCAGTAAACACATTAACAATAAATCACACTATGCACAGGAGTCACGTGATGCGTAATAAACGTCATTTCACAGCTCAGACACTGCATGTTTATAGTGGGATTATAATCCGACTCACGTGACCGCAAACGATATCGATTATTTATATAGTCTGATCGTCAAATCACCACCGATTATTATAACCGATATATTACTGATCCCTCGAGAGATGACGTCACCAAGGCGGTGAATCGGCGCAACCCGACACCGATTATTACCCCCGGGGGCAGGAGGGATGAGTGCGCGCGTGCGTCTCCGCTTCTGCGCGGCGCAAGTCGAGGCACGTGCGGCACCCGCTGCCCGAGGCTACAGCGCGCGGAGAGAGAGAGAGAGAGAGAGAGAGAGAGAGAGAGAGAGAGAGAGAGAGAGAGACCTTCCCACCTCCCTCCTGGAGGAACTTGTGCATTACCGAACTCCAGGCTCCTCACTGTTCCACGGATCCGCGTCCTTGCACGTGCGCGCGGGACCGACGGCACCGAGCAAGAACATCCCGACACGCGCGCGCGTCCTTAACGCCGTGAGAGATAAAGAGGGAGAGAGACGGAGAGCATCTTACGATTTTCTGGGGAAAATGAGGAAAGTGTAAAGCGCTCGTGCGTGTGTTTTTTTTTTTTCCCCACTTCTCTCGCTCTCACCGGCCGCCACCGAGCTCCGGCTCGCGCTCCCGGTCTCCTCTGGCGCGCGATTCCACTTTCACCCAGGACTCTGCTGCTCGGACAAATGCATACAAATGCATTTAGGAGCCCAACGGACAAGGGGCGGCCGCGTTGCACAAACGTGAGTACAAACTGCAATATCACTTTTTCACTATTGCACACTTTTTAATGCTGCACGCTCACACTCACTGGAAAGGTGCGTGTTTTACCTTGGAATAACTTTGAGGACAAAATCTTTAGACTGGTGAATTTTCAGGTCCAATTCTGTATCTACAGTTGCATTGCATTAAATATATGCAAGATCTCAGTTGTTTGAGGAACAACGCACTTCACTGCATCTGGTTATATAAATAAAAAGAATTACACCATTGCTGAAAATGTTCTTCTCAAAGCACCACATTGAACCACGTTCACACACAAGGAACAGTTCAGTTTGCTTTCCTTTCCTGTTTTTTTCCAGCCCAACATTTTCTCGCAACATTATCCAAATTCTTTTAAACACAATTTTTTTATAATGTTTTAATTTGTGTTCTTGTTCTTCCTCTTGTTCCTCTTCTTCTCATCAGGCACCACTTGATTGCTCACACATTATTTATAGTCACCCTTTATTTCAGCCACGTGTGACACAAACTCCGAGAGCTGGAAAGCTCAATCCGAGATCAACTCAGTGAAGGCTTCACATGGCAGTGAGATGTCAAAATATTTGTAAAGGGTTGCCAGATGAGTCGCAGGACTCGGGGGACAGCTGGATGTCTCCCGGAGCTGAAAAAATGCACGGGGAATTAAAAGACAGAGGGTTTAGTGATTTTATGAAAGGGAATGGAGATAAAACAGAAAGAAGGGAGATATAATGCAGCATGGCAACCCGGGGCATTGGCTTTCAGTGCGGTTGAGATAAGAACATTGAAGCTGGATAATAAGTATATTGTTTATTTATTTATTTTTCCACTCGTGTAAACTTGCCAGCAAACGAGCTTGGAGGGAAATTCATTCTCATGGTGGTCTTCACTGAATTTCGACTCCTGGACTGCTTGAGTGTTCTTCACAAGTCTTGTTAAATGGTACAAATTCCTCATGGCAGTGTGGAGCCTGTTTCCATCTGGCCAAGTCAAACCCACTGAGGAATAAACCTCTGACAAATCTGTGTGTACGCTGGATAAACCGGGCCATCATTCTTCATCTCCAGGCAGGACCATCATCCATGTCTTCAACCTGAGTAACTGCTGGAGAAGGTCTTTAAGGTCCAGTGTAGTAGAATTTCTGTAGCTTCTGTATCAAAGGATAAAAAGTCCTTTGATACAGTAATAATACAGTAATAATGGAGTAATAATAATGCTAAAAACTCATCTTGATTCTTCCTCAATCACCCAAAGTGTAACATCATTAATCAGAGTACCTGCAACAAACATCTGGAGCTCTTTTTTGTGTAACAGTTTCCTCTATGTGGAGGAACCCTGACCTCTGTCCTGCCTCTTGAACACACTAACGGAGAGAGAGAAAGATAGAAAGATAGACAGAGCGAGTGCAAGAAAGAGACTTGAAGAGTTTAGGTCACTTGTAAATGAAGTAAATATTTGTTCAGAACCCGTCCCGACTCGGACCCAGGTGAGACTCCATCTCAAGAAGATCTAATCTTTCTGCAGTCACTCACTAGACCATGATTAAGTCTGAACCTCTGCCATTGTGCAGTTGCACTTTTTATCATACCTGAAGTAACGGCCTGACCAATTAATTCCCAACCAATCAGCTCTCAAGGTTTGGACAAAAAAACTAAAATCAGACCTCAGACTTAGAAAAACTGAAGAAAACGTGCTCGGAAATAAAAAAATTCTCATGGCGTCTTCATCCCAGTTCATCCCAGCAAACACATTCGTTATAAAACAATTAGTTCTAGTGTACGTTCAGATCAATCAACACACACATTTACACTCGTTGAATTGAAAAATTCGACATCTGGATGATATTAAGGAGAAAAATCCACATCATTCATAAATCATCACATGCGTCTTGTAGAACAGTTAGCTGGCTAGCTAAACGCTAAAAACGCAGACTCGCTCGTTTCTTCTTACTTTCATCATAAACGTACAGATTAAAGTTGAAAGTGATTTCGATAAATAAATTGCATTTGTACTACTCAGTCTAATGTAATAAATCTAATTTCAGTAACAGGTCTTCTGACTCAAAATAGGAGCGAAGGCATCCTGGACACAGTGCAGCTCCAGTGTCAGCCATGTTTATTCATAAAACCCCTACTAAGGTCAAAGAAGTAGTTTTTCCAGGTCACTGTTCAGCTGAATTACAGACTGGAATCGGATGTGTTTCACAAGTAGATAGAAAGTAAACAGAGCATCAAAACCCTGTGAACTGCTCAATGTTCACCTTAATCTTGCTTCTGGTTTTCTTTTGGCTTTCATAGTGTGTGTGTGTGTGTGTGTGTGTATGTGTGTGTGTATGTGTGTGTTTTCTATGTTTGTATTACAAGGTATTCATCTTCCAGCCTTGTTGTTGTGGTAGATTAACGGTTCTGTCAGGTTCATAGGTTGTAATTCATGTTGCGGTTGCGCTGCTATGTTTCACAATAACTTCTCATTACAGCACGTTTTATTCCAATAAAACCTTTTTATATCAAGCAATTACCTTAAACCGGGCAAATCTGGACCGCATGTGCTTTTACAGAACAACATTTTAACACCTGTGAAAGACGCGGTGTAACAAAAAGACACACGTAACAATTTGTGCAGGTTGTAATCAGTAACACAAAGTGAACTTTGCACAAACAAAACAATCAAATCCACTCAGCATCATACTGAAAGGCTTTAGCGTGCCAGAGCTCTGCTGGAAAGCTGACATTCACACGCTCATTTTAACATACGAGGACGTTGTTTTGTTGCTAACTCGCCACGCCAAAGCCGAACACTCCGAGGTGGTATCTAAAAGCTTGGAGGCTAATGGTGTAACTGGTGCTGTTCTGACCCGCTTGCATGACCACGTCTGCGATTTCATCACGGTTTCCGCATGAGACTTTTCACGTGACGTACGTTCGACACACGGCGACGCTGCAACGAGTCGTTCGAGGTGTTCCGAGGGGCTTCAAGAGCAGAAGAACTTCGCCAGAAGACGACGAGAGATTAGGAAGACCTTAGACGAACTCAACCCCCCGAAAATGTCCAAACCATTCGGCAACTCGTGCATGATGATCGCCGGAGAACGATCCACATGAGTCGCAGAAGGATCTCGACATGCTTCAGAAAGGAGACTTCCAGGACACGTTTGAGAAGAACATTGGGGGCACTGTATTGCTGTGCAAGAAGACTATTTTGATGGTGATTGTGTGGAAACTTGGATAAATAAAGTGCTTTCTTGTAAACAGAGCGAGTCTCCAAACATTTTGACGCCACCTCGTTTAAGTCAACGTGTCACCCTAAACGTACAGCCAGTATTATAGCAACCATGCGCTAGCCTGCAACCTAATGTTTCTGCAAGTGCATGTTTGTGTCACCTTCATTTGTTTTTCTTGATGGCTTAGATTTTACCTCATGATCAGAAGGTTGTCAGTTTGAATCCCAGTACAGCTCCAGTCCTGTACAGCTCCATCGCTTCTGGCAAACGAATAAATGTAAATCTGTCATCTTGGCTGATCCTGCAGGAGAGTCCAGATGTTTGAAGCAGCATTGCTCTGTCAGATCCATGTCAGGTTTTTCATTGATTACCGCCGATACCTTTCATATTCTTGTGCCAACATCTCATTGGCACAAAAGGTGCACGGTGTTCCCAAGTCTGCATCGTAAATTTGCTCCATGCCCTTAATGGACCATAGAAGTCTTTTTGCACTATCAGCAAATTTGGAACAGCAACAACATCTCCAGACCACAGAGTTTAAGAGGATATGGGTCTGCTGGATCTACTTATACACCTCTCCCAACTATTCCTGAGGCACAAGATGTTGCTCTGTAAGTCCTGGGATGTAAACCCACACAGTCCTGGTGACATGATCTTGCAGGACGCTGATATTTCCCTCTTGCTTTGGTCAGGCAGCATGTCGTCTGGTTTGCAGAAGCTTGTGGAGCGTGCAGTCTGACCACAGGACTGTAATCATGTGGTCAAACAGTTCGCCTGTGAAAGCCGATTTTTCACACCACACTACAGCGTCATGCTACATAAATACTTTAACGGCTTCTCAAAGCCTCTGAGGGCCAACAGGGTTGTGATCACAGCCAGATCCAGAGACTCGAAGAGAAAAATGAACTGATCCGTTGTGTGTGTTGTTTCTTCTGGGTTTTTTTTTTTGTGAAAGAACATCACACCAGGAGCTAAACCCAAGGTGACACCACTTGATCAGCCGAGTGTTCTTCATCAACCTTCATACCAGATTGTAACGACAAACATTTCTGCCCAATTAAAAGCAAGCCTGGCTGTAAATGATGTCATTTCCTGTTCAGTCTTTATCATTTCTCCTGGTCGTTTTGCTTCAGGAGTTAATAGGAATGAGAAGAACCGAGTTCCTTTGTTGTCAAAGCAATCGCTTTCAGTCCTGTTCACAAGGACACCTAGGCCAGAAATCTATAATGCATCAGGGAGGTCGCGAGTTCAAATCCCATAATTGAGCTAAATGAGTGAAATGTGATTGGCAGGCAGCTTTTGGAAATAAAATAATAATAACAGATAGAATATGTTTTAATAATATCACCATTAAATTAGTTCGATTGTAAGAAAGTGGCACAGTCAGTGTGCGAGTCTGAATTCTGGGTTATATCATGTGGAATAAATTGATCTCAATAACTAGAAGATCTCAGTGAACACAAACGGATGTAATCTGGACTGTATTTGGTATTTAAATGCTCGTGTTTGCTGGTGAATTTTGATAAAAATCGTTCATCATCCAGCCTCGTTATACCTCCAGCACTGATATGTGGTTCTGTGGGAAGCTCAATCACAAATGCATACGGTATAGACAATATGGAGCCTTACATTCAAACCATGTGTGTGTGTGTGTGTGTGTGTGTGTGTGTGTGTGTGTGTTGATTGTACTACCCAGGCATGAGTCATAAAACCTTCAGCTGGCTACAGAATTGAGATCAGTTTGGTGTTTTGTTCAGATCACTGCTCTGAAACCTTTCAATTGTTTTCTTCTCGCTGATCTTTCAGACCTTCAGCTTTGATTATACTCCTGTTCATGTGTGAGGGAGAAATTACAACGTGTTGCGCTGTTATCGCAAAATAACCAAAGAGATAAGGGTTCCTGGCTTTCAGACAATGTTCTTTAAGGGTTCTTTAATGTTTTTGGCTTTGAGAACATTGTTCTTCAAAGGTTTTCCAAAAAGCTCATTAAATAAATAGTGTTGCTGGCTTAAGAAGGGGTTTCTTAATGCTTGGTTGGATTATAAGTTCACACCTTCCGAGAACAGATCTTTAAGGATTCAGTGGATAAATACAGGTGCATAGGTTCCAACAAAGGCTCCTCGACGGCTTGTTCTGCATACATCAGCAGGTTCTGAGCCTTCAACAAGGGTTAATTCTGGGTTTTTTAAGGGTTCATTGGATGACTAAGAATTCTTTAAAGCATGGGTTCTTCAAGGGTTCTTCAGCGGTCCTTCAATGGGTTTTTTGGATAACTAAATGAAACTCTTCAACTAAAGTTTCATTAAGGATTAACTGGATATTGAAGGGTTCTGGTCTTACAGTTTTTGACAGGATTTAAAGTTTTTCTTCTGATAATTAAAGTTCTTAGGTGCAGGTAGAGTGCATTGGAGTGTAGCATTGAGGTCCCTGCTGTGTTTACTTTGGGTGTTTTGAGGTGAGGTTTTGTGTTTGGATTTTATCCAGTTGTAGGCCACATCAAACACACTTTTCTAAGAGCAACATGCTTGAACCTGATTCGCTCTGGAAGTCCATTCTGATAGTCATAATACGCTCTTTTGTTTTCTTGCTAAGTGAATCTACTCTGAAGACATGGAGACCACGTCCATGTCTTCAGAGGGGGGAAAATCCATGACAGGAAATCTGCCAGTTTCTATGATCAAAGCTGATCAGTTGATTTCCAGATGATTCCAGGTGTTTTCTCACTGGCTGTTGTGCGACGTGTGTGGTTACTGCTTGTTGTGTGTAGACAAATGTGATGTGTTCTGTTTAGGTTAAACTGGAGATGTTATTGAGAAGCTAAATAGACTAAAGAGAGCACAAGGCACTGATGTTTGCTTTATTCCGGACAAATTCCGGACCTTTTCTCCTGAGTGTCACAACGCTTTCGGGATAATTTGTAGCAGTCGGTGAATAACTCGCTTCAGGGTGAATAACTGTATAATAAACCATGGCAGTGGATCCTATCTGGAACTGGGTTTTGGGTTTGATCCCTGGCTGAGAGCAGGAGATTAACACCGAGCTGGAGGACTTTGTGCTTCCTGTAGCGACGACCACTGCCAAAATATTTCATCTGAAGGTGCATCAGGCGTGTTGCAGCACTGCGCCGATTAACGGCCCTGCACCGGATAAATAAATCTTCTAAAACGCATTTAGATTAAAGTAGGAAGCCTTCATTTATTGGACTCTTCTTCTCTGGCTCAGGTACCATGATTGAAACCTGGATGATTGATGAATGCTATTATGAGTTTAATGCTAATGCTAATGTTTGAGGTGACTGCAAATGAAACATTTTCTCAAGCATGTTCATGTTTATGTGATGAGGAAGAACATGTGCTCCAGAGGTTTTTTGCTGTTTATGATCGGAACTCTAAAGACCTGCTGGAGGGAGGTGCAGGAGAACACTTTCCCCGCTGGGTTGACCTTTAGCCCTGGTTTGGATTTGAAAGTTCTATGACGTGTATTTAAGTTATTATCTCCTCATAATGCCTGAACTTTCAGCACCTCACAACCTACCAATCAAAACACATTATTGAATATTTTGTGTATGATTCTAATTAGATTTTGCAGGATGTTTGATGTAAAGAGTTTTTTCAACACTGAAATGTGCAGCTTAGCGCTTAGCGCTACATCACAGGACAAAAACAAATCCATCTGGTGTTTGAGATCTGTATGAGATTTTAGAAACTTGAACCTTGTAATGTGAATGAATTGTTCATGTCACAAATACAATCTTATAAGAATCAGGTTTTTGTCTGTTTTGCTTTTGTAAAATTAAAAGGTCCTCTTTTCTTTTCAGGAGAGCCCTCCTTCTGCTCCTGTCAGTATGTTTCACTGCACTATCTGCAGAAGAACATTCACAACCTCAAGGTAAGCTGTCTGTCTGTCTCTTTGTCCGTCTGTCTCTTTGTCTCTTTTTCTGTATGTCTCTCACTCTTTCTCTCTGTCTGTCTCTTTGTCTGTCTATCTGTCTATCACTCTTTATCTGTCTGTCTCCCTGTCTGTCTATCTGTCTGTCTCTGTTGTTCTCTTTTTTTCTCGGTCTCTTTGTTTGTTAGTCTCTCTATCTCTGTGTCTGTCTATCTGTCTCTCTATTTGTCTGTCTTTATGTTTGTTTTCCAGTTTGTCTGTCTGTATCTCTGTCTGTCTGTTTTCTGGTTTGTCTGTCTGTCGGTCTATCTTTCTTTGTCTGTCTGTCTGTCTGTCTGTCTGTCTGTCTGTCTGTCTGTGTCTGTCTGTCTGTCTGTCTGTCTCTCTCTCTCTCTCTTTCTCTCTTACTTGTTGTGTGTCACTGAGATTGATTACAGTGTCTATAGATTACAGTATTATTTGTGTTGTTCGTATCAAAGAAACCGAAATAAATCACTGCTGAAACAAGAAAGTCACAGATGTTGGGGTTGTCCATGTGGGAAAGGTTATGAAGTCCCTCTGTCTTCCCTCTGTGCCGTCTCGGCATGTCTGCTCTTGCTCTGTGAGAGGTAGAATGCAGCCTGAATGCAGAGCAGCTTCTTCATCCATGAAAAAGAGAGAGAGAGAGAGAGAGACAGAGAGACAGAGAGAGAGAGAGGCTTACACTTACAGCAACACTTCCCAGTCATGGTTAGTATTAGCTAATAAACTAGCCTAGCTCTGTGGATTTGATTCCTCAGTACTGCAGATGAAGGGATGATAAAGTGGAAGAAAGTCCCAGCAGCAGTGTAAAGTTGCAAAGTTCATCACAAGTCATCCAATTTCTTCAATGAGCAAAAACAAATTCCTGCTCTACATCAGACACGTTAACAAGTGTCCAGTCTGAGACCGAGGGAGTTGGAGTGGAGGAGAGCCTCAGGCCTGTGTGAAGGAACCGTCAGGGAATGCAACGTTTATGGAAAAACCGTGTGGGAGAACTCATTACACTTCAAAACAGTGTTTATTTAACCTTCATTTCCTCCTGCTCCTTAACATTTCCATCAACAATAAAACATACCGAAGGACAACAAGGAAGATTTAGGTAAAAAATATAGCAGTATAATAATTAACAATAAGAAGAAAAAAAATAAATTGAAGCTAATGTTGATACACATATCGATTGAATGATATTTTTTCCTTTTTTTTTTTAAATAAGATACATTTTTAAAGGATTTTTATCCAGTAAAAAAAAAAGAAAAAAAAATTCAGAGAAATAATATTGTAGAAATGACAGACTGGTTCAAGGTGCAGCTGGAACTGCATCAAGGATCGGATCTGAGCTCTTTCCTGTTTGCAGTGGTGATGGACAGGTTGACAGACGAGGTCAGACAGGAGTCTCCATGGACTATGATGTTTGCGATGTGAAAAGTTCAGGTATCAGAAACAATTCCAACCTTTCAGGTGTCAGCTTTTACATGAACTCTAATAAGAAATGTGGAGACTCTACTAGTGCTAGTGCTCTTACTGGGATTGAAAAAACAGTGATCTTACTGGGATTGGAAAACCAGTGATCTTGCTGTCAGAAACATTAGGGATCTTGCAGGACTGATTACTCGACCGTGTCTCAGGTGTACAAACTTCCTGCAACAGGAACTTTTGTCTAAAGTTGCAACAAACTGGAGCCAAGCCTTCAGTAGGCAGCAGAATTAGCTGTGTGCTCTAAAACGGAGCTGGGCCTCACAGTGCACCAGGTAATGGATTGTACAGATACTACTAACAGATACATTCTAGAAATTCAAGAATTCTGCCTCTAAGAGCTCAGATCAGGCTTTAGTAGTTGAAGAAAAGTGTCCCTGGTGCTATAATACTATATGTAGATATTTCTCCACTCGACTGAGAAGCTTCACCAGGTTACCTTAGCATCACAACATCTAGTACGGTTCAGAGTGGAGAAACTATGACCTGGAGAAAGGAGAAACCTCATCATGTTAGGATTTACCTGAAGTTAAGATTGATGACTTGAATCCGTGAAGGTAAGATCTAATCTGAGATCCTTTAAAAATGTGTGAGAGCAGTGGACCAGGTCACGCTGTGGTTCTGCATCAGCCAGGAAGCAGAGCTTTTTAACAGCTTGAGCATGTCAGAGTAGGAATAATGGAGGTCCAGCAGCAAGGCAAGGCATTTTCATTACAAATCCAGACATGTTTGTCTTTTCCACATGACTCTTTTCTCTCGATTCCTGTGTTCTTTCCTGTTCTGAAAGAGAATACATGCTGTTTTACTGAAGAGAAACATGGGTGGAAATGCTGACTCTGCATTTATCTCAAGCACCCAGTGTCCTCTGTTTCTTTTTGTTTTGTTTTTATTATCCTGGACAGACCCTGGGGGCATTACCTGAGTTTACAGATAATCAGATGTCCAGGATTCCATCGTATTGTAAAATTTCTTGGTCCCCCCACCCACCCAAAAAAAGGGCAGTTGTTTGTGTTTCAGATGTTCGCAGATCTTTGATTGGTCTCCATTAAAAAACATGAATCTTGTTTGTTTTCTCTGGTTCACTAATTCAAACCTGCTGCAGTCGGATTCCACATGCAGAAATAAATTGCCTGTTGTTTTTATAAATAGAACTCGAAACTTAATTACGTAACGGTTCTCGTACAAACGATGTTTTTCAGTTTCTGAGTCAGTGGTCTTTATAACAGCGTATGGAAGAGTGTTTGGAGTCGAAGTGAGGATGAAGTACAAGAACTTGTCGTATGAACTTGTTCCAACAGAAGTAGAATTTGTGGGGAACTGAATTAGTACAGTACGGAGGAAGTTCTTTGTGAAGATTTTTGTGAAAACATTTTTCGAAATACTTCTTGGCCAGACTTGGAGGGTCCTTCTTTTTTAATCCTTTTATCTGGACCACAGCTGCTCCTAATGACTCTATGGGGTAAACTGAAACTAAAGCATTTAGATGCCCAAAACATGGCTAGGGCTTTTTTATGCTGTGGATGATGTGCTTGAAGATGCCTGTAAGTGTTCCAGTGTGCAAAGATCAAATATGTGCCTGAGCCTAAATTGCTCTTTCATTGTCTCTTGCTGTCTGTCTCTCAGGTGTAGATCTCATTCTCCAGCTTGGCCTGTCCAGCCGCAGAGATGTCACGCATTCCTCTTGGACGATGACCTCGCCGCCACTTATTTCTTCCCTCTCATCTCTTTCTATCCTTCCTGGTGGGGTTGGGGTGACTCTGGACCGTAATGCGATGATCGAAGCCCCTGTAGCAAGTGTCCTTCCTGCAGGCGTGGCGAACGAGTTTTCCCTGATAGTGAGCCTTAACTCCAAGCGTGCCACCAACGCCTTCTTGTTCAGCGTGCGGGATGGACTGGACCGACTCCAGTTTGGTCTGCAGCTTCTGCCGGACCGCGTGGTGGTCTACACGGGTGATAAGGCAACCGTTTACTTCAGCTATGCAGCTCAGGATGGACGGTGGCACTCGTTTGCGGTGGCGGTGCGTCCGCGCTCAGTGTCGTTCTTTGCCCAGTGTGGTGGGCTACAATACAGTGAGGAGACACTGACTAGACCACGGATGGTGGTTTCAAATGGCCGGGTGGCCATCGGAAGGATGAGCTCCAGGGCGGCACAGTTTGAAGGCTCTCTGTGCCAGCTGGAGATATATCCCTCAGCACAGGTTGCAGCACATTACTGTGACTATGTAAAAAAAAACTGCAGACTAGCAGACACCTTTCGATCTCCGTTCCCTTCCACATTGCCCTCCCTAACGTCTTCTGTGACCCCCTCAACTCCCTCTGAAACACATACACAAAACCCAACCAACTCCACACTCAGGAACTTTTTAGAAAAAATGAACTCTACAACTGCATCCGTTTGGAATACACTGAGATCGAGTACCGCTCGGACTGCTGGTCCACCTCTGAACCCCTTTAGATCCACATACTCCCCAGAAGCTACTATTCGCACCCCTCTAAGTGAAAGTAGACCCTATGAGGAGAACAACACTGAAGATCACCGGCAGCTTGGAAGACCCCGTGCCACTCGAGCTACTCCAAACCGGAACCCTAAACCCAGAAAGAACCAGCAGAGTAAAGACAATGGTTCCCAACGACCAGAGCTCTCAGAGCATCAGGTGAAGCTGAACGGTGTGACCTTGTACAGACAGCAAGGTTACAACAACCAGCTGGAACGTCTTGAGGAATATGGCGAGGAACGGACGTACGACTCAGGGGTATATGGATACGACTATGGATTGGAGGATGGAGACTATTTTTTGGACTATGACGGTTTTGATGGTCTTAAAGGGGATCCAGGGCCTCCGGTGAGTGTCTCAGTCATCATTTCATTTTTATCTCTGTGTGTTTGCACGTGTGTATGCAAGTCAATGTGGTGGGGTTTCTTTTTCCTCCTGTATTATTTTTTTTACTTCCCAAAGGCAAGCAGGAGCAAAGTTCTGCATGAAAAATTAGCCAAACTGCAAAACATAAATATCCAAACTCATTTATTTTCTTTTAAGACATTCCTGGACAGCATTGAGGACTTGGCTGCATTTCCAAAAGCTTCCATGAATGAATCATGGGAAGATATTGAATAGAAATGTTTGGCAGCGACAGATGCTGATTTAAGAAGTGAGATGTTCTGATCCAAGCATCTTTCCTTTTCACCTCTAGAGCAACTGAAACAAAGCCAGTAGGGAAGGACGTGTGATTTGCACGTGGAATGCAGAGATTCTAAACAGATTTCTAAACAGATCCTTTAGATATAATTATATCCTAAGGTGCAATTGGAAATGGTTTATTTTGCTATCTGGCAATGTAGAATTAATACTGTAGGGTTGCCAGATCTTACCTAATGATATTACTGGGCTGGTGAGACATCCACAATACAAACCTATTTCCTTAGAAGGTGACATGATAAGACTCCAATAATGCATATTGGTAATGTAAAGAAGCTCGACCACTTTGGCATCACAGTACACTTATGGACGATGATGAAATACATTTGTGATTAAAATAATAGCCCATTTTATTATCTCTAATTATTCAGGAGCAATTATGGGACTGTGCTGCTTTTCTGGTGAACATTTCAGGTCACATGGGCTGCAGGTTGATGGGGATAAATTCAGCACGTTAGCATTAGGAATAAAGAGTCAGGGACTGGATGACTCGTAGGAAAGTTACGTTTTTCATGTGACGTTTTATTCATATTTTGGATATTAAGGATTTGATTAATGTTTGGAAAAATGCTTTATTTTAGTCTGTTTTTTTTATTGAGTTTAGGGAGTTTTTTGGATACACACACACACACACACACACACACACACACACACACACACAGAGGCAAATCAACAAGGCATTGATTAAACGTTTAAATCATGTTAATTCGGCTGCATCTGGAGGGTGTTTACATATAATTTATGTAAATTAGTGTTTTTGGTGGATTTTGGATTTGGAGATCAGTTTTTGATTTATAATCGAATATCAATGACACTTGGTGTGACAGTCAGTCGTGTCGTTTACAGATTATTGTTCGCTTTTATCTCAATTCCACACATTTTGATTTTGAAAATGTTGCTGACTTCATTAAATTATGTTCAGAAAACTAAATTCAGACAGAAAATATCAGCAAATTGTGCGCAAAACTAAAAATGTTTAATTAAACAGAGATTTACTCAGTATTATGTTATATTATATTATATTATATTATATTATATGACTTTTTGTGATATCATGCTATGCAGCTAATTCAATACTGTACAATCTAATAATTTC
>MU579904.1:7292579-7302579 GCA_024362625.1 Silurus asotus
AGCGAGGGTTTAAATCTGGACCCAAACATCAGAAATCACGTTTCCACTGAGCGATTGTGTGGAGAGTTTAGGAGACGGTTTCTAATGCGATCTGGAGGTTGTGACATGCGCACGCAAGGCCGTGTCCCGTCCTGCCATGGAGTTCCGTTATTCCTTATGTGCACTATTTTTATGTATAGTGTAGCAGGAATTTGTAGGGATTCTACTGCTGGAAGGTTTGAGGAAAAGACGGGTGCAGGAAGCTGAGCTTTTTGGTGGCTGTACGTCTGTAGATCCCAGCCGTCGCTCCTGAGCAGCAGGAGCGTGTGGATGGAGGTCTGTAGTGAGGACTGGTGGCAGCAGGTTGTATTTCTGGAATTTAGTGACCGGGAAAGAAAACTAAACTTTCCCACGTGTCGCCGGTCTTTCACACGTTTGTGTGGACTGGTCGAGGGATTTATGGCTCCAGAAGAAGAGACCATCAGAAATCCGGAGCATTTTCATTCAGATTGGACTTTTAAAGCAATGACATTAATGTGGACCAGGACGAATGACATGTTATTCCTACACTCCAAAACTGAACCTGAAGCCAATAATGAAGGCGCCTCCACGCTCTGGTGAGTCTGACCTCAAAGAACTCGGGCTGTCTGAAGGCCTCGCTTGTTCTGGTGCCAGAATCTAGAGTTCCAGTGGAGGTGATTGCTGATTGGCTTTCCTGTGCACCTGCTGAGTGAACCTCAGACCAGCTCACAGACACTAATTAAGAAGTATGGATTTTTTTTTATTTATAATTCAGGTGTGTTCGAGTCTCTCTCTCTCTCTCTCTCTCTCTCTCTCTCTCTCTCTCTCTCTCTCTACTGTATCTGCAGCCACTGAAACACCTCCTCCATTCCTCCTCCTGGGTTTTAGAAAGCACTCAGAGGAATCTGGTGAAGGCTTCAAAACCTAAACTTTCGGAAGCAAAAAAACGACTTCTCGTTTCAGTACATGAACCTCACCTAGTGATTTTAGATGAAGTCTAAAAAGCTCAGAGTTTGTGGAACGTCTAAACTCATGACACTGGAGGAGGTCAGGAAGGACTCGTGATGATCTCCACATCCTTTGTTGTAGAAAAAAATAAGTATTGTGTCCGTCTAGTGTAGGTCTAGTGTAGGTTTTCTGAACGTCTCATAAGGCTTGGTGTGTGTGGGGTGTGTGTGTGTGTGTGTGTGTGTGTGTGTGTGTGTGTCTACCTTCCCAAGTGCTGTAAGATAAGATCACGCTCGGTGAGAGGCTGATGTCATGTGCATGAGTAATTATCAGTGTGCTTGTTTTCTTTCCCCCTCTCGCTCTCTCTCTCTCTCGCTCTCTCTCTCTCTCTCTCTCTCTCTCTCTCTCTCTCTCTCTCTCTCTCTCTCTCTCTCTCTCTCTCTCTCTCTTACCTGCAGGGTCCTCCTGGTCCTCATGGGATTCCTGGGCCTCCTGGATTACCTGGCCCCAAGGTGAGTTTTACAGCACATGGTCATTACCCTTCACAGTGACATGATAATACATGTGCGGTCTCTCTAAAATGCTGACGTGAATTACCTAAAGGTTCTTCAGAGGTTCAGGTGGACCTGAGCTCTAGGTTTATTTCAGAATGGAGAAAGGAGGAGCTGGAACTCGGGTTCTACAGGAGTGTGTGCTTGAGGAGTGGTTCTGAGTAGAGCTCGACCGATTAATCAAGCCTCAGATTTTTGTCATTTTTTAATTAATCAGCATCGTCTGATTGTGCTGCAAATGAGGCCGATTATTAGGCAGAACGTTCTGCACTTGCAGGAGAGAACAGAACTCTCTCATACCAGCAGGGGGCAGTATTCTGTATTCAGCATTCAAACATGAAAACCGGAATCGTTAGAACTGTAAATAACTAAACTAATCAGCGTTTCCACCTGCTGTGATCGTCACTAACGGACTCGTGCAGATTTCTTCAGTCATGTCTGCTGTTTCAAAGACAAGAGCAACAATCACAAGCGTGTTCGGGGTTTTTTCCCGCATAATCATTCGCTAAGCTAATTAGCCAAACGGAAACAGATGACGCAGTCCGAGCAGAACCAACAGTGCGGAAACGTAACCAAAGCTGATCCACACTCTGAGAATAAGATAATGAAAGAGAATGAGAGAGAATGAGAGAATAAGATTTGGAGAGAGAATGAGAGAGAATGAGAGAATAAGATTTGGAGAGAGAATGAGAGAGAATGAGAGAATAGGATTTGGAGAGAGAATGAGAGAATAGGATTTGGAGAAAGAATGAGAGAGAATAAGAGAATAGGATTTGGAGAGAGAATGAGAGAGAATGAGAGAATAAGATTCGGAAAGAGAATGAGAGAGAATGAGAGAGAATGAGAAAATAAGATTTGGAGAGAGAATGAGAGGGAATGAGAGAATACGATTTGGAGAGAGAATGAGAGAGAATGAGAGAATAAGATTTGGAGAGAGAATGAGAGAGAATGGGAGAATAAGATTTGGAGAGAGAATGAGAGAGAATGAGAGAATAAGATTCGGAAAGAGAATGAGAGAGAATGAGAGAGAATGAGAGAATACGATTTGGAGAGAGAATGAGAGAGAATGAGAGAATAAGATTTGGAGAGAGAATGAGAGAGAATGAGAGAATAAGATTTGGAGAGAGAATGAGAGAGAATGAGAGAATACGATTCGGAAAGAGAATGAGAGAGAATGAGAGAGAATGAGAAAATAAGATTTGGAGAGAGAATGAGAGGGAATGAGAGAGAATGAGAGAATACGATTTGGAGAGAGAATGAGAGAGAATGAGAGAATAAGATTTGGAGAGAGAATGAGAGAGAATGAGAGAATAAGATTTGGAGAGAGAATGAGAGAGAATAAGAGAATAAGATTTGGAGAGAGAATGAGAGAGAATGAGAGAATAAGATTCGGAAAGAGAATGAGAGGGAATGAGAGAATTAGATTTGGAGAGAGAATGAGAGAGAATGAGAGAATAAGATTTGGAGAGAGAATGAGAGAGAATGAGAGAGAATAAGATTTGGAGAGAGAATGAGAGGGAATGAGAGAATAAGATTCGGAAAGAGAATGAGAGAGAATAAGATTTGGAGAGAGAATGAGAGGGAATGAGAGAATTAGATTTGGAGAGAGAATGAGAGAGAATGAGAGAATAAGATTTGGAGAGAGAATGAGAGAGAATGAGAGAATACGATTTGGATATCAGCATCATCCAGAGGAAAAGCAACATTGTTGGAGTTCTGAGTGTTTCTGGAGGATTCCTGCTCCTTCAAGAGAGAATATGAGGGAGAGACTGTTTATTACTGAAGGATGGATGGATGGAGATGTGGGTGTAATGTTTATTAATCCAGAGAGAGATTATGTAAGAGGGTGTGTGTGTGTGTGTGTGTGTGTGTGTGTGTTGTGTGTGTGTGTGGTGTGTGTGTGTGGTACCTCAGAGCTTTGTCGTGATTTACGGCGCTTTAAACACAAACCCCTTCATAAAGCCTAATTGTTTGTTCCTGAGGAGTTCAGAACAAACAGAGTTCCTGAACCCACGCGAAGTTCTGCAGCTCACTCCATCAGCAACACTAAACCAGGATCATACACTGTTACAGCATGCGTTCAAGCTAACTGCAGCTTCAAGAGTGTGTGTTCTCTTCATTCTGTGAAGAACTTGTTTCAGTGGAAGAACGTATTGGTGAAACATGCTGGCAGAAATGATTCAGTGGGAAAGATGCTGTGGAAGAACATTTTGGTAAGAAAATATTGGGAAGAACATGTTGTGAATAACATCCTTTGGAGATCATCTTAGTGAGAATATGTTGGATAAACCATGCTGTGAAAGGTCTTATTGTGGGGAACATGCTGTGGGGACATGCAGTGGGAAAACATGGGGAAGAACCTGATGTGGGAGAATATGCAGTTGGAGAACTTGCTGTGGGAGAACACGCAGTGGAAAAACATGTTGTGTGAAAACATGCTGGGGGAGAACATGCTGTGAGAGAACATGCTCTGGGAGAACATGCTGTGAGAGAACATGCTGTGAGAGAACATGGTCTGGGAGAACATGCTGGGGGAGAACATGCTCTGGGAGAACATGCTGTGAGAGAACATGCTCTGGGAGAACATGCTGGGGGAGAACATGCTCTGGGAGAACATGCTCTGGGAGAACATGCTGGGGGAGAACATGCTCTGGGAGAACATGCTGGGGAAGAACATGCTCTGGGAGAACATGTTGTATGAGAACATGCTGGGAGAGAACATGCAGTGGGAACATGCTCTGGGAGAACATGCTCTGGGAGAACATGTTGTATGAGAACATGCTGGGAGAGAACATGCAGTGGAAGAACATGCTGGGGGAGAACATGCTGTGGGAGAACATGCTGGTGGAGAACATGCTGGGGAAGAACATGCTTTGGGAGGACATGTTGTGGGAACATGCTGAAGGAGAACATGCTGAAGAACATGCTGTGTTTGTAGCACTTTATGTTACACAGTTGGATGTGAGTCAATGTTTTGATGTGTGTGGTAGCGTGTGCTGGCAGATCTCTCTCTGCTCACCACATATTTCTCCTATAGACCTTCAGTTTCCATCCTGTCTGTGTATGAGTGTGTGTGTGTGTGTGTGTGTGTGTGTGTGTGTGTGTGTGTGTGTGTGTGTGTCCTGCTTTATTTAGAGCTGTGATTAGATCAGGATCCAGATGTTACTCAGATCCATCAGCAGGAACGGGAGCGATGAGTCATGAGCTATCAAACACTTTTTTTTTTACATTCCAGTGGAAAATCTGAGCACCTTTCATTTGACTTCTGTTTCTGTCTGTGTGTGAACCTTGTAGCTCATTTTCCTACACACACACACACACACACACACACACACACACACACACACACACACACACACACGGATGTGTATATGAACCTACTAATCCATTGTGTAGCCTCCAGGTAAAGTGACATCACTGATTTTCCATTTTGGCTGCAGATTTTTTCCTCGTGAGGATGAGCTTCGACTTGTACAGAATGTCACGATCATCTTCTCAACATGACTGTGATCCTCCTCCACCTATTTACTGCCAATTCACTGAAGTCGAGATTAGTGGAGATACTTAGTGTGGAGATCAATGGAGATACTCAGTGTGGAGATCAGTGGAGATATTCGGTGTGGAGATCAGTGGAGATACTCAGTGTGGAGATCAGTGGAGATACTCAGTGTGGAGATCAGTGGATATATTCGGTGTGGAGATCAGTGGAGATACTCAGTGTGGAGATCAGTGGAGATACTCAGTGTGGAGATCAGTGGATATATTCAGTGTGGAGATCGCTGTAGATATTTAATGAGGAGAGCAGTGGAGATATTCAGTGTGGAGATCAGTGGAGATACTCAGTGTGGAGATCATTAGAGATACTCAGTGTCGAGATCAGTGAGAAAATCAGTGGAGATATTCAGTGTGGCGATCAGTGGAGATATTCAGTGTGGAGATCAATGGAGATATTCAGTGTGGAGATACTCAGTGTGGAGATCAGTGGAGATACTCAGTGTGGAGATCGGTGGAGATACTCAGTGTAGAGATTGCTGTAGATATTTATTGAGGAGAGCAGAAATAAAGTAGATGATGAAGAAGATGATGATGATGATGTAGACTGACTCTATTATAAAGTGGCAGAAGATTTACCAGAATCACCTCGTTTGTATGTTCACACATCAGTTCTTGTCTTGATTCAGGTCACACTCTGACTCTGCTGAAGTTAGCAGGACCAGGTTCTTCTCTCTGTTTTCTCTGCACAAAACCCAAACCTTCATCTCTCCTGGTAACAGCATGAACACTTGTGGTGAGTGTGGGAGGATAAACAGACGTTTTCTCTGTCAGATAAAGGCTGGAGGACATGTGCAGCTTCTCAGTACATGAGTGGGCTGGTGGTCGGCTCGGGGTTTCAGAGGATCTGGTGGATCATCCTCAACCACAGCTGTATATCTGGGATGAGTCATCACTCGCCCACAGCACGTCGCAGGGCTCCACCACCGATCCCTCCATCATGCGAGCTGAACGTGGAGAGATGAAGCACCAGGGTGTCGAGAGCGGAGAAGACGTTACGCTGAGGCGTTATGAAGACGCGCCTGGAACCTTCGAACAGCTGACATCTGCTCTGACGTGTTTTTACAGTGCAAAACTAACAAACAGGACTTTCTCCAGCTGGAGAGGGTCACGGGGTCAAGGTGCTAGCAGAGGTATCATGCTAGCTAAGTTCTGCCTCAGATTCATTCGTGTAACACTGAAGAACATCAGGGGGTTTGAAGCATCTCAGGGTTTATTTCCTGATGATGAAAGGATCGAAGAGAATTTGGAGAATTAGCAAATAAAGCAAATGTCCTTAACTAGCATAAGTACATCAAACTCTGAGAACCTCGCTGGTTTTTTGTGGTGCATTTGATTCAAATATTTTAATCGCTAGCTGCGAATAATATCCGAGCTCATCGTTTTCTTCACAAAATTCCACACCATGTTAAATGAGGTGTTTTGTGAATTTGTCTGGAGAAGGTTTGGAGCTGATTGTAATTGTGGTTTAATCGTAAACTTCAGTGTGAAACGTGGATAAATGGTGGTATTTATGAGGTGATGGAGAGACCTTGAGAGAGCAGGCGTGGTTTACGTTCCAGTCGTCGCCTTATGGTTCGACTTGTAGAGAACGGAGAGGAGACCAAAAAGAGAATAAGCTTACTGCATTGTTATTTGCTGCATCGCCGGATGTGCTGCATCGCCAAATGTGCTGCATCACTGGATGTGCTGCATTGTTATGTACTGCATCGCCAGATGTGCTGCATCACTGGATGTGCTGCATTGTTATGTGCTGCATCGCCAGATGTGCTGCATCACTGGATGTGCTGCATTGTTATGTGCTGCATTGTTATGTGCTGCATCGCCAGATGTGCTGCATTGTTATGTGCTGCATCGCCAGATGTGCTGCATTGTTATGTGCTGCGTCGCCGGATGTGCTGCATCACTGGATGTGCTGCATCGCCATATGTGCTGCATTGTTATGTGCTGCATTGTTTTCAGTTTTTCCCACTTTTTGTTTGTTTGTTTGTTTGTTTGTTTATTTATTGAAGAAGTATTTAATGAAAGTTGGACTGATTTATTTTTGGATCAAAAATGTGGATGTTCTGTAGAAAACGTGAGCTTTTGTGGGAACGTCTCACTATGGGGTTTAGGAGTTGAGTGGAGGAGGAGATGGAGAGCGAATTCAAGTCGACTTTAACACGTGCGTTACTCCTCCGTCTCCTGTCCCACAGCATGTTCGTGATGATTACACGTTTTTGCAGGAATTGTAATATATGTTTGTATTCGTTTATAGTGACGTTTAATGGCAACGTTCTGATGATCAGCTCCGACGTCGGATTCCACGTCTCCATATTCTTATATTTCTGAGTGAATTAAACAGAACTGAAACGTAATTTATTAAATAATCCAAATGTATTATTTATAGTTACATTCCATCCCACGTCCTGTCCCGTGACAGTCCTCAGGTCCCTCAGTCTCGTGGGAACAGTTAAAGCTTCAGATCCACATTGTTGTATTCAGTAGAACAGTGTGCTGAGTTTTCAGCATCAGATGAATGAACAATGAGGAAGGATGAGGGATGAACTGACGGTGTTTTGTTGCTCCTCAGGGAGTGAAGGGTGACCCCGGGCTGTCCCCAGGTCAGGCCATGAAAGGAGAACAGGTAACTCAATCACTTCATCTCACTGCTCCACCTCACACTTATCCTCATTCATTCACCTCCTCCTCCTCCTCACGTTCTGGTGATCTCCTGAATCCTCAGTGACTTCTTTTTCACACCTTCCTGAACAGATCATTAGTTACACATGAATCACTTCAGGTTCTTTCAGAAGTCATTAACCACATCGCTGTCATGTCCTTATCATCTCAAGGTGTTTTTTTTTCTGTTGCCCAGGGTGAGAGAGGACCTCCTGGTCCACCAGGCTATAAAGGTGTTGCAGGTTCAATGGTAAGTCCTTCTTCATGCACTGCTCATGAGAACTCTCATCTCAATTGCTCTCACACAGGTGATTGGTTTCTGGATACCCCACAACCTCAGGATCTTGGGTATCTGGTCTGAAAGTTCCTTTAAGGTTCCTTGAACCAGAGTGTGTGTGTGTTTGTGTGTGTGTGGGGTCTGCTAGGGCTTCTATCACTGCTGCATCTCATAACAGGATAGAGTTACACAGATGGATATAAAGTTCCTGTGATGAGCTCAAAAAACCTGGAGGTCAACTTTAAGCAGCAACCTTCTGACACGACGGATTTGAAGAGCGAGAGACGAGCAGTGGCGTATTTCTGTTTCTGAAAGAAGAATAAATTAGTGATCAGGTGGCTTTTATAAGGTGTAGAAGAATCCTGGAGGAAGATGGTGGAATCTTTTGAACGATCTTCTGTAGGAAAATATCCAACACCAGAGTGGAGATATGTGAAGCTCTGCAGAGTTACGAGTTCCTGCGAGGTTCTACAAAGAACTCCTCTGATACCGAACCAAATTGGCAGTATATTACGTTTATGTTAACAGTTTAGTTCACGTAGAGGAACATCAGGAACATATCACGTTGCATAGATCTGATCCTGGAGACCGGTGTCTGAGCTGCTGTTAGAGAAAATGTATCAACACCTTCTTCTGACCAATCAGAATTCAAAAGAAACTTTCTTATGTTTATTCGGTTACAAATCTTGAGACGTTATTGTGCTTCAGCAAACGGAGATTGATGATTTAGAATCTTCAGAATTGCCCTTTTGCCCCGGTTCCTCCCCCACGTCTCCACATCTCCACATCTGAAGAGGATTTGGGAGAATAGATGGGAAGATGACAGCCATCAGGAGATGAAAAGCGGTTTCTGCTGGACGGCTCATGACGTGACGTATCGGTCCACTGAAGAATCCAGGATAAATTTGATCTCGCTCTCAACTCCAATTCTCTCCCGAATTCCCTGAAATAAGTTTCCACCAAACCATATGGAGATCTCGTCTACATCATCCCTCTGACTCTCGCTTGTCAGGTATAAATATTGCTCCTGTCTGCGGCGCTCATCCGTAAGTTGATGGAGATGATTCCTCAAGCTGCAGCTACAGCCATTAATATTTTAATTTAAATATACACTGTGTGGTCAAAAGTATTAGGACACCTGACTTTTCCAACCGTATGTGGTTCTTCTCCAAACTGTGACCACACACTTGGAGGCACACAGTTGTAGTTTGAAATTTTCCCTTTACTTGGACAACTAGGAGATCTGAACATGTTCCAGCATGACAATTCCCCTGTTCACAAAGCCAGCTCCATAAAGATCTGCTTAACATGGTTAGAAGATCTCCTCCTATAGAACTCCAATCCTATTGAACATGAAGCATGTGAACACTGACTGAACCCCAGGCCTCCTCACCTTCACACCTACATCAGATCCTGGCTTTTCTAATACCCTTGTAGCCGAATGAACAAAAATCTCCACAAAATCTAGTGGAACATCTTCTCAGGAGAGTGGAGCTCATTAAAAGAGCAGATGGACAACGTTTTGGCCATACAGTGTAAGTGTAAGCAGCTTGGTTAGAGGTTTGTGGTCTCACCAGATGACCATGAACAGAAATAGTCACACATACCAGTGCTGGGTCGGAGGCGGAAATAACCCTGAAGCATCACTGTGTTGTCAGAGTTCAGGGTGAAAGGCCAAGATCTTCCAGCAGGCTCTGAATTCTCTGAAGTGTAACGGATATCACACACCAGCTCAGATCATGAACGTGGTTGTACTGAATGAATCTGTTGAAGTTCATCTTCTTTGTTCATGAGTTGAGATAAACAAATAATGTTATGATTTATGACCTTTTCAAATCCACAGCAGGAGGACACCAAACCCATGGGAGAGCTCCAGCCACATTACGCTAACAGTAACACCAAAATATCTCCTTTTATTACATCAGGAAGAACATCTTAATGAAGAACATCTCAGCTTTTATGGATGATCAGCTTTCCAGTTCATGTTGCTTGATAATATGGCACCATTGTT
>MU579904.1:7304811-7339811 GCA_024362625.1 Silurus asotus
TATACACAATACGATCAAAATTATGTGCACCCCCTGACCTACACACCCATTCAGCTCCTACTCCAGTGTTTGCGTAACATTACAGTTTCCATAAAGTCTCCCAAAAGAGACTCAACGATTCCCAAACCCCTGTTCCACCATGACACTGAGATCATCTGTTGTTGGTGTGATGGTTGAAGAGGAAGAACTTGAGTGTCCTACAAAACCCTGACCTCCTCAACTCCACCGAACACCTTTGGGATGAACTGCCGCCATAGGTGTCTGATCTCACTAAAGCTCTCGTGGAGGAAGCTCATTAATCCTCTCAGCCACGCCCCAAAATAGAATGGAGAGCCTTTCCAGCAGAGTGGGGGTTCTTCCCAGAAGAATGGGGGTTATTATACTGTAACATGAGATGCAGAGGCGGAATGAAGCTGAAATGAAATCTTCTACATGGACTGGTTGATGTGATGGTTAGGGGTGCACATACTTTTGGCTGCATTGTGTATTTATTTGTTGTTCCTCCATTTGCTTGTGTATTTATTGGAATGTTCCGACTTTAAACAATGCTGTAGTGTAGAGAAGAAGAGAATCTTCTTTAGAACGTCCCCGTATGCTAAACGCATCCCAGAATCCCTCAGGCAACTCTTTATCACCAACAGAACATGTGTGTGTGTGTGTGTGTGTGTGTGTGTGTGTGTGTGTGTGTGTGTGTGTAGATGTGTACCAGGTGTTCTCAGGTCATGAGCTCATCCTACACGCCATGAAGGAGCCAATAAAGAATGTTTTAGGAATTAATGAGTGGAAATACGAGCGTGTCGTGTCGATGCAGTTCATATAAAACATTAGCTCCGTTTTTATCCAGGATTCGATCCAATGCTAATGTGTTCATGTTCTTGTCTCTTCCTCGTCTCTTCTGAAGGGTTTTATCGGAGCTCCAGGAGCACCAGGAGCACCGGGCATACAGGGGGAAAGAGTAAGTGTGCTGAGTCATGAAATTGTTTAGCACATTAATAATAAATCAGTTATAATAAATCAAAATTAATTTACAAGTGTAAATATAATTATATTTATTTATATTGTTTGTAAAATAAACATTAAAATTATATATAATATTATAATATTAATTCATATATATATATAAAATATTAATAATATATTAAAAGAGAATAAAGAGTTATTTATATTTAACTGATTAAAAAAAGCTACTTTTATTTTCCGGCGTCTGTTTTGAACCTCACCAGCGTTTAGTGTCTTTTGGACGTTTTTCTTCTTGTTCTTAGCGTTTCCATATGCCTCTGGTTTCAAAACGTTTCTCTTTTATTGCTGTTTGCGGTGTTTAATGAGCCGCAGGCGCCGTGCCGCAGGAACACTCGCCTACGAGTGTGATCATTTTGTAAAATCGAAAAGGTTCAGGCTGTAAATGTTATCAGTGTGAAGGATTTCGTTGCAGTGATGTGGAATTGGACGTGTAACACTGATCTCTCACTCTTCTGCAGGGGATCCTGGGACCTGTGGGGAAGATCGGACCTAAAGGAAGACAGGTACATACTTCTATTTTATATCCCACATTTATGCCGCACATTCTGCATTCTTCAGGTCTCCGTAATCAGTGTTTGGAATGAAAAGAGTGAAATAGGCAGTAGACTGTAGTTTACTAGGAAAATATCAACGTTACACAACCACGTTACAGCTGAAGGCTTGTGAACACCCGTCCATAAGCTCATTCCACATTGAGCCTCCATTTCCTGTTATGAGCTCCACTCTTCTGAGAAGATGTTCCACTAGGTTTTGTGGAGATTGGTTCAGCCATAAGGGTGTTAGTAAAGTCAGGTAGGTGAGGCATTGAGGAGGCCTGGAGTGCACTCAGTGTTCACGTTTATCCCAGAGGTGTTCAGTAGCTCTGTAGCAGGCCGATCAAGATCTTCCACACATTTCCAACCCATGTAAAGCAGATCTTCATGTAAGGAATAATGAGCATTACACCAGCACAAAAACGGATAGAAATGTAAGATTTTAACTGCAGTGGGTTAAAGGAATGTTAGAATAATACCCATTAAAAAGCCATTGAATAAACATTTTGTTGATATCTAAACCACACCAATGACCAGCCAGTGGGCGGAGTCAAAACTGAAATCTCAAGACAACCATGTGACATGAACCTGAAACAAAAGTAGTGTTTATGACACTAAGAGAACTTCATTCCATTGGTTCTCGAATAAAAAATACTCAATAGATCACAGTGGATAAAAGCTAGAACAATAGAGCGACGCTGCCAAGTGGACACGAGTCCCGGCGTTCAGGGGGTCAGTCCTCCTCATCACAGCTTTCCCTGACTGGATGAGTGCAGGATGGAAGACTTTCAGAGGATCTTCAGGATCTGAGAAAAATCTCCTGTGGATTGCTTTGGAGCTTCAGAAGCACAAATTGTTCTATAGCATATAAAGCAGTAAAATCCTGCCCTCTGATTGGGCGTTTTTTTGGAATTCGACACATGAACTGTAGGATCTCTGTGAAGAGATGTTTGAGATGTTTAGGTGTGTGTGTGTGTTTTTCCAGGGTGTGATTGGAGACGTCGGGGAACGGGGTCCTCCGGGGCCTGACGGAAATCAGGTACGATGGTTCTGTATTTATGATTCTGTGACTTTTATAGAGTTGTTTTGATCTTTACACTCTTATGATTGGCATTTGGAGCTCACAGTTCCATCATTAAATGTGTGTGTTTGGTTTACAGGGGACTGTTGGAGCGACTGGCACCGCCGGCTTTCCGGGCCTCAGAGTGAGTACCATCTGCATACACATGTCTCAACCAAGTTCTTATGCAATCCTGAGTTTATAATTCAGTTCTAATGAAACTGGCATCAGGAAGCTTTTCACATCACTGCTTCACTCGGATCCCATCCCAGCTGTTTATACATCAGAAGCAAACCTTCGGAAAACGCTGGCTTCGATTCATCACCTCAGAAGCTTTTCGTCACCTTTGCCTTCACATCTGTCTTCCATGAGAACATGACTTCGCATTTTTCTTCCTTATCGCTGTTTTGGTATCTCAGCCTGGGAGAGAAGTCAGAATGGTCATTTATTCTTGGTGTGAGAAACGATGTTTTTCCAGAGCTCTCAGGTTCTCGCCAAGAAACGGATTAGCAGCGTTTTAACGCATTTTAACGACTTAATGCCTAATGCAGGGTCCGGCTTGGGTCGTGATGTGGCGTATTTTGATTGGTCGATTAGTTTTTTCTAAGGCAACAATTCTGAGAGGAGTTCGGCAACAAATCAAAGGTCTACAAAGTTTCAATATGTTATCGTTTCCACAGTTGTACAGGAACTCATACCGCAAACGTGCCACCTTAAAGGATCACGTTTCTGAACGAGTGTTTTATCGAAGTCAGCAGTTTCAGGGCTTGTTGTCTTTAAAAAGGCAGGACAGAGACCCATAAGCACGAGTACTATGTATCATTTGCTGTATGAGAATGGAGCCACATTCCCTCTGGAAAAGGTCATGAGGTCATTCTGGAGAGCCAGGTGGAGAACCCGTCACGTCAGCTGCACAGTGCCTGGAACTCTTTACTGGTGATCTTCTGTATCAGGCCACAGCCATGACCCTGAAGCCATATGTGTGGCTGATTTTAGCAGAGAAGTGCACTGGTTTTCTGGCACGTTCGAATCCACAGGTGTTTTATTTTCCTTTCCTTCAGAATTCCACTCTTTCCTGCACCTCAGCTGTACTGTATGTACTGTATGTTAATCCCATGCAGCTGCACAAATCCTTGGATATAAAACTTACAAGATTCCCTGCGTTCCTTCGCTCCTCGTTCCTCGTTCCTACTCGGTTGCTGGAGTAGATTTTCCTCTAAACTACAAGGACACTGCTTTGAGTACTTTTTGGTACTTCTGGTACTTTGTCATCTGTAATGGAGTGTCTTCCAATTAGAAATGCAGTAATGGGTAGCACATGGAGCAGAACCCCAGCTCTGTCGGTACCAACCCCCTTTCCACAGATTCCACAACGCTCAGTTTGATGTATCACCAGGCAAATGAGCTGCATCTGGGCATTCGTTTCACAGCTTAATGTAGGACATAAAGGTTCCTTCACTTTTATTCGAACATTTTTATTTATTTGTATTTTGTAATGTATTTATTTATTTTTTCATTCATACATTTTGATTGTGTTCTTTACATTTTACTTGCCTTGTGACTTTTTTATACTAATGTTTATACTTTATATTTAAATTTATTGTACATTCTTCAGTATTGGAAAGTCGTAAAAAGTTCCACTCGACGTCATACTCCATCACCATGAGCATCGGTTTGAGGCGCTGGAACCCGTCGTCTCTCTGCTCATGTCAGTGGTTTCATCTTGGACTATTGCTGTGTTTCCCGCTTCGATGAAATGTATTGCAATTGTAACACAAAGTGGGCGTGGTCTAAATCGGAAAAGTTTTGTTGTTGTTCTCCAGGAAAAACTCGGAGAACATAGAGGGCCAGATGTAGAAGTTTCAGCATGGTGTGTGGATTGTGACATCCCTATTGAACATGATCAATAAAGTAATTTCAGGTGCTGTAGTCCAGCAGTTGTGGAACATGTGGCCAGGGTTCGATCGCGTCCAGAAAGAAAAGCTTTTCTTTATTTGATTGTGTATGTATTTTTCATGTAAGTTGGAGAGCACGAGGAGATCCGGCGTGATTTACTTGTTAAAATGGGCTTTTTTCACACACAGGCACTGGAATGAAATTCAGATGTACAGTTCAATGGCATTCCAACAGATGGAGTCGCTTTGCTTTTCCCCTTTCCTTGTGTGTTGGATCTTCCATGTTCTCCAAACATACACTTTCTATTCGAGCGCGTGTACAGACGGGATTCTCCGTTTGTTTGTTTGTTTGTTTGTTATTTATTTTCGCTGGTCCTCTCGAACAGAATCATCACTACAAATTAAAACTTGCTTCAGGCTGAATCTGTGATGAAAACACGTCTATCCGGATGCTTGTGGTATCTTCTAGAATGACTTCACAACGATCTACAGGGTCTGAGGAGACTGACTGGTTTGATGAGGTTGCACGTCAAACATGTTTTTACATAAATTTTCAGGTGTGCAAACATTTTACCACCTTTTGTTGGTTTTTCCATGACCATGTGACTTTACTTAGTATTTAGCTTGTGATGACCGATAGTGGATTTATTGGACCGATACCGATAGCTGGGTCGGATCGTACCGGTCGGATCGCCGATAACCGATTAATCAACTGATTTATTACAAAGATAAAAAACCAGTAGTGATTCATGGCAATGTGCAAAAGTAAATAAATATGAATATATGAATTAATAAATCTAATTGTATATTGATTAAATATAATGATATAATGAATAAAGTATAAATAATAAATATAATATTGCACTAAAATTAAACTGCACCTGGAGTCAGTGATTCACCTCTAGAGGTCGCTCTCGTAATGACAGCGGACAGGAAGCCGGAAAAACTATCGGTATGGATTTTTGCCGATAATCGATAGTTATTACTATCAGTGGATCAACCTCTAGTAATAACTAAAGGACATTTTATTTTGAAAGCCATCCTTTATTATCAAATAGAGGTATAATATGTGTAAAATATATATTAGTATTTTTTCTAAATATGTTTCTGGTATTGTTCAGAAGACTGTTCGAAATGTGGCGGCTGTAGTTTGGGGATCCCTGCTTTAGACTATAAGATTACATTTTATAATTAGACCACGTTGTACAGGAGACAGGGTTAAAGTTCAGGTTTATTGCCCAAGTGTGTTAACACACAAGAAAATTTGGTTCCAGCTGTTAGTGACTCTCAAAAGTACAGACGTGAATAATCTTATACATTTAGCTTTGAGAAGAAACCTGTTTGACTCACACATGGACCATTGAACCACTGGATATGGGATCAAAAGCATGTCTAATGCCATTTAGATCAACTCTGCAATCATCAGCAATCATCAGCAGACTGAAATATCACAACCCTGCAAGGTTCTTTTGCTGCTAGTAGTCAGTTCAGGATCAGGTCTTCTATTATCTTCTTCTAGAAACATTTGTGAGGACATGATCGTGTTACAGACGCTGGTTCCTCTTCTCTTTTCTCTCTGCGTCGCTCCTCACCGTTGTTAAAGCAGGCGGTCGGTTGAAAGAGACGTAACACTTTTATGAAGTGCATGCGATTTGTCTTCCTCCCACCAAACCATCAGGACCTCCTGTTCTCCTTCTGAGCAATTCCTGTTGTTTCAGCTGCTCCAGGTGCACGTTGTGCTCTGCTTTCATGTTGCATGGTCTTATAGGTGACGAACTAACACTGCTACGAGGAATCCCAATGCTAATAGTACAGCTGCACGAGACGTTGTGCAGAAAGGATGGCCAAGTTCACTCATGTGTTAAAAGCGTAGAAGGTCTGGGTGTGTATGGAATTAGAATCAGTCGAAAAAGCTGGTTCCAATGAGACCAGCCATACTGCTCAATGAACATCAATAAAGACTGCTGCATATGGTTAGTGTTTTCTGTCATGGTCCTCAACTATGACATTTCCATAATAAGAACCAGCCAATATACAGGACCAGCAAACATCTAACCCAGGATGGAAGGAATCAGCGTCATGAACGATCAGATGTAGAAGTACGGTCTTAGCCACTATGGATGCTAATCAGGGGGCAGTAGAGAGCACAATGTGGATCCCAGTATGTAAACTTAAAAAAGTGTCTGAGATTCTGACCACGTGAGCACCCTGTCATCGAGTTCTTCTCACATGTGAAACAACACGTTCTCACTTCCGCACCCACCCTACTCCAGCGCACTTCACCTCCAGGGGGCGTATTGCTGTGCAAGGAGACTATTTTAAAGGTGATATTGGAGGAAACGTAGATAAACAAAGTACTTTTTTGTAAACAGGTCTTCATTACTTTCCATAACGTTTGTTGCCACCTCACACATCATAATGGTAGTCAGTTTTATCCTTTTGGAACTTCAAAGTGTTTACCTGAATCCCGTCTCTGGGTCTGTGGAGGTGAATGCATTAGCACCTCGCTTGCTCGTGGTTTACCGTACGTCCTCCAAGCCCTGCAGTGGTTCCTGAATTGGATGTGTAATAGATCTCATGCTCAAGAGACCTGGCACAGATCTACATCTTTTCTCAAATGTGTTGACAACTTGGAATGTAGTGTTTGAGACCTGGAGGAAATTTGTGTCAGAGTAGTTGTCATGATATGAAAAGAAGGATCGATTGAGATTTTCCTCATTAGTCTGTCATCTGGTATCTGTCACATTAACTAAGCCCGAGGTGTTTAAACCTGCTCATGAGGATCTTCTGATCTTGCAGGGTTTAGTTCTAACTCTAAACTTCACACCTGATCACATCTTTAGAAGCACCTACTGAACTAGCTGGAAAAGACTTTTAGCTATTTTTACATTTACGCCATTTGAACTTGTGAACTTTCAATCTGAAGTCCAATGCTTTATCCACTAAACTACCACCTTCTCAATCATCTACCCATGATTACCCATAAATGTGCTGTTTGTTCGCATTTCTCCTTGTGACCAGAGGATGGAGGACTGACGATAATAAAGAAAGCTGAAGAACACACACTGCATATTCAGTGTTATTAGCAAGATTGTGGTGAAGACCAAAGTAGCGCTCATGCTATTTGAAAGGAAATCTTGTGAGAGTTTTGGGCATTGGGGTGTCCAATCCAACCTCCCATTCAGAGTCATTTAGAACTTCAGACATATAATTAATCCTTTTCCTGATGCCAACATTTTCTTCATCCTGGATATTCCACTCTGCAATTCGAAGGAGAACTTCTTAGCATTAAGCTTTTTTCTCACTGATGTGTTCTTGTTTTCAGGGGAACCCTGGGCCTGAGGGACCTCGCGGACTTCCCGGCATTCTCGGACCTCAGGTAAGGGCCAGTCTTTAAGTCGTGTTGTGCAAGTCTGTGTGCATTTCTCAGGTGGACACTGAGGACTTCTCCTCCACCTTTTTTGTGTTTGGCAGGGCCTGTCTGGGGGCGTGGGACCACCTGGATTGAAAGGTGATAAGGTGATCTAAATATTTCTATTATTGATGTGATTTGTTGACATTCAAAATGCAGCTCTCGTGCAGATTATGCGCAGTTGGGGTTTTAGTTGAGGTTTGGCAAAATACGGATGCCGGTTATGGGAGCGTAGAGGAAGCTCATAGAGGAAGCTTGTAGAGGAAGCTTGTAGAGGAAGTTTATAGATCAAGCTCGTAGAGAAAGCTCATGAAGGAAGCTCATTAAGGAGACTCATAGAGAAATCTCATCACCTCTGTGAGCATTTTTTTACCAATTACAAAAAAAGAAACTGTGACTTTAACCTACAGTAGATGTAAACCTAGTAAGATCATACAAAGGCCTGTGTAACAGCTGAGGAACTCATGCTAACATCCTATATTCCTGATTGTATCCAAATTCTACACCAAAGTAATTCCTGATTTTATGAAGAACGTACTGAACTTCACATCGTTAATCGGGTCGGAGATGATCTTGCACTGAAAGTTTAAACACGATTATTTTAATCCCTGAAAGTTAGCATGCTGTGCTGTGTTTATTCTATAATCTCTGTTTGGCGCTGTATGATTTAGGGAGAACCAGGATTACGGGGGGAACCGGGGGACTATGGCTACCAGGGGGACAAGGTAAGAGAATGAGAAGGGGAACGTTTTAATTGTTTAGTTTCTGAACTCTTTTAAACAATTGCTAACATTCAGATCTTAAATCCTGAACGGAGATTCGAGGTGCTTAGCGATATTTCAAAACATTCCTCTTTGTTCAGGGGGCTGCAGGTATTCCTGGACCACCAGGCCCACGTGGAAAACCCGGACCAATGGTATGTGAGATGGGCTTCATCCCAGCATCTTCATAAAAGCTTCAGTAAATGTACTTTCTTAAAAAAATTTTTTGTAGTTTGCACAAGATCAGCACCTGCGTAGCCTTCAGTGCACCAGCTCTCGGTGCTGTGTGTGAAGCTTTGATGCTCCTGAGTGACTCGTACAAGACAGAGCTCAGGGTTGATTGTCATTTTGTACTTGTGCCCAGTTTGGAAGACGAGGGTGCGCTGCCGCGACTTGTCGAGCTCCTGTAGAATTCACTGTTGGCTTAATGTTAGAGTCCATTTGTCTTGTGTCTGTGATAGGTGAACATCAGCCTGAGTTATTGGAGATCAAGCCTCTATCTATTTGTGCATACCTAAGCATATTAATTACACGTACCTCCTTTTTGTCTTTGTCTGAAAGGGAAAAACAGGTGACCTAGGTGCCCCAGGACCACCAGGGCCTCCTGGACCTGAGGTATGGACCACCAACTTATCACCAATATGCACATCAATCCACATCAAAACTCAAAAACATGAAAATATACATGATAGAATCAGTCCAGGCAAATGACTTGCTCTTCATCAGATCAGACCGTGAAGGTTCCTCACTGAGTTCCTCAAATCCTAAACTGACCTGAATGTCAGTTCTTGGTTATGATGCAGTATGTTGAAGAATGTTTCTTTGAAATTCTATACTATAATTATCTGGTCTTGTGTTTGGACCTGCATATTAAAGTCTTTTAATTACTTCTGTCTCAAAAAACATTTTAGCAGAACTTTAGTTTACAAAGCAGGTGATTTAAGATTAAAAAAAAAATGGCGTCAGTGATTTGGAAGCACTCAGGTACTCGTGTTTGAAGTGAATGCTGTAGGTCACTAAGCTCCCCGGGATTAGCGCAGTGCTAGCTTTAGAGCTCGGGGGCATGAGGGAATCAAACAGCCCGGTTTAGAGGCCCTTGAGTAGCGTTTATAATAGTTACTGTATTTGAGGTTCCATTAGTCAAGTGTTTTTGATGCCAACTGTTTTTTCTGAGAAACATGAGGAGATAAGAAGTGTTTACAGCAAGGCTTTGTTCAGCATCTCAGTCTAGATTGGACATGGCATCAGTGGCTATACTTTTTAGAAATAATCACTGTGGAAGTTTTCTCGAGGCTCTGTCTAGTTAAACCTGATTCCATCTGGGATACAGATGCTGGATGAAGATCAGTTCAGGACTGCGTACTGAAGGACTTGCACGAGATGTTTGCCATCTAGTGGATTTCTTTCCACACGACACTCTGGATGAAACCAGACTGAATTTTTACTCAGTTCAGGACGAAACGTAACTGATGAAATTGTGTACTATCTACAATATTCCTAAAATTAGGTCTAATCTAAATTTTATTATAATACAAATAGAATAAAAATAAAGATCAGACTTTTTGGTTGAGGTGTTTTCTTGAGATTAGAATTCTTGAGTGAACAGGACTTTTCTGGCTAAATTGCTACACATGTTAATTGGACTTTAGATTAGACAGATATTTAGAAAGAGATCAGACTTGCTGTTGAATATATTTTTGTTTAGATCAGCTTAGTGTGGATAAGATGCTGTTGACAGATCAGACTCCTTGTCTAGCTGGAGATAAGATCTTTTGTTGTTGAGATGCTAATAGTAGTATTAGACTCACTGTATATGAGAAGCTTTAGCCAAAGATCAGACTCATAGTAAAGGAAACGTCTGGGACGAAGATCAGATTTTTGTGGGTGACCCACTGTGATAAAAAAATGTTGTGATTGGATTTTGAGTGATCAGAATCTTTGGAATCATAGGGGTGGTTGATCTAGACAGACGTATTGTTATTGAGATGTTTCCCGGAGATCAGACTTATAGTGGCTGAAGTGATGCAGACAAAGATCAGACTTTTTGTGGAGGTACAGACTGATTGATGCTTTTGAAAATGATCAGACTTCTTGTGGTTTTGGTACCTTTGATAGACAGATGATATAGAACAATGACCAAAGCGCCACAGCCGGGAATCAGATTAGACGCCTGAGATTAGAAGAAGAAATCAGACTCTTGTGGTTGCACCATCAACTTTCTGAACAAATTAATTCCTAATTTTTAGCAAATAAAAACCCCTGACATGAATTCACAATTAATCTGTATTCTGTGTCTCGATGAGTAAAATGTCATGTGACTCGCAGAGACGATGAGATCAGAGACGTCTTTTTTTTTTTTCTCAGGGATTTCCTGGAGACATCGGGGCTCCTGGTCCTAACGGTCCTCCAGGCCCAAAGGTAAAGAAACCACTTTCCTGAGAGATTTGTAGTGATTAGAGAAGTATGGAGTCTGATCTTAGATCAGACGTCTGTTCTTTTTAATGTAAATGTATATTTATAAATATTTTCTCATAATGCTCTTCTCGGTTGAACTGGAGTCCAGTCCAGGATTAATTTTAACCCCAGTAAACGCTGACTAGGTTTTTATTTGTATAATTTAATACTTTTGTTTTACTTCTGTAAAAGAAAAACGTTTTATTTGTTGTAGTTCTGAACATCACTACTGTTTGTATGATTTCATAAACTGTATAAAATCATAAAACAACCTTTTAATGGTTTAAGAAAAGTTTAAATTTAATCTAATCTTTATTAGATGCTGATGAGAATAAGACACTTGTCACAGTTAGCAGTTAGCATTCGGCTAGTTTCTGCTAGCAAACATGCTAACCTACATCTTAGCTGATGGTTCCACATGTAGTTTTGTGGTGAACATGAATTCTACTTTGACTCCAGATTTAAAGCTTCATCCTTTTTTAGACTGAGATCACGTACATGTTACAGCCAAAAGTTTGTGGACACCTGACTGTGAGAAGCCACAGTATGTTCTTCTTTTTAAACATCCCATTTCACATGTAGTCACCATTACCTGTTATAATATCTTCCACTCTTCTGGGAAGATGTTCTACTAGATTTTGTGTGGAGATTCATTCATCTACAAGGGTGTTAGTAACGTCCTGATGTAGGTGAGGAAGTGAGGAGGTCTGGAGTTCATTCAGCATTCACAATCATTCTGTTCACAACATAAGAATGGAAAAGTCAGGTGTCCAAATACTTTTGAAGTTTAACTATTAAACAAAACAGACCAAAAAACACTTCAGATTTCAACGGATTTATCTGTGTGTGTGTGTGTGTGTGTGTGTGTGTGTGTGTGTGTGTGTGTGTGTGTAGGGTGCCGATGGACCGAGGGGACCGCCGGGGCCTTTAGGGCCGAAGGGAACAGAGGTGATAAACTTCTCTTTTTGAAATTTTTTTTGTCCTGGTTTATACAATCAAACAGCTTTGCCTTTTACACACACACACACACACACACACACACACACACACACACACACACACACACACACACACACACACACACACGACCAGTGGAATGTTTTGATGTCCCAAATAAAGTGTTTATGTTGCCTCATCTTTGGATTATTTACTGAAGCGGTTCCTCGTGTCCTTCTTTCCAGGGAGATGAAGGCCCTTTGGGTCCACCTGGTGGTCCTGGTCCCATTGTAAGTGTGTATTTGTGTGTGTCTAACAAGTGTTTGTGTGTGTGCGCTTGTTTACTGTATTTGTGGTAAATTCATGCTGTAATCCTGATTTTGTGTGTGTGTGTGTGTGTGTGTGTGTGTGTGTGTGTGTGTGTTTCAGGGCAGGCCTGGACGGAAAGGTTATATTGGTGATCCAGGACCTGAAGGACTGAAGGTAAAGTTCAGGAATTTACTACCACAAATAAAATTATAATGATTATAATAATGGTTGTTGTTGTTGTTGTTGTTGTGTCTATACAAACCAACCAGAATCATTATTTGAACAATAGATTTCTGAGGATTTGGCAGACGCAGGTTCAGCCTAGTTAAAGTTTATGTTTCCTCGCTCGGGTTCCCTCAGCGCGTTGCGTTTTCGTGTGTTATATTAAGGCCCAGGTGCTGCTGAAGGCTTCGCTCTGGTGGGTCGCTTGATGTGGATAAAAAACGTGTTGCGGTTCATTATGACGGCTCAGGAATTCTCTCAGGGCCGTCATTACAGGATAATGACTAGATTTGGCGATGAAAGAAAGAATGAGACAGGAAAGGTGTGAGTGAGAGAAGCACAGGACCTGTTTTTCCTTCATCTATTCATGGTTTGTTGTATGTGATGTTGGCAGGGTGAAGTCGGCGACCAGGGGAACGTCGGCAAGAGCGGACCTCCAGTAAGTACCACGTGTTACTTCTAAAGCATGAATAGGAATAAAGTGTTGAACAGGTTTCTACCTGCAGTGGAGTTATTTATCATTTCAGAATATATCACACACACACACATATTTACATATATGACACATAAGCATGAGGTACTTTTATAAAAAAAACATGGAGATGCATAATGAGAATGCAGATCTTACAGATATAAATTCATGAACCTGTGTCAGTCACGGATTTTGGAAAGTCACATGGGGGTTTGATTTATTCACGCACATTAAAAATACTTATTAAACTAGATCTGTGTGAAATCAGACATTGGGCACCCCCATATAACCAAAATGGTATGATCCTCATTTCATAAAGTCTCTGAGAAGATTCAACACGAGGGTGTTAGTAACGTCAGGTACTGATGTAGGGGAGTTTTGGAGCTCTATTGCAAGAGATCTTCCACATCTTCCAACTCATGTAAAGCAGATCTCTATGGAGCTGGCTTTGTGCACAGGGGCATCTCAATGCTGGAACAGGTTTTGGGTCTCCTGGTTCAAGTGAAGGGAGAATTTCATGCTGCATCCAAAGACGTCTGATACAATTGTGTGCCTCCAGGTTTGTGGTAACAGTTTGAGGAAGAACCACATGTGTTTGGTGTCCAGAAGACACAAATGGAAGATCTGTTCAGTGCTGTTCATGCATCTGCGCTGCTGGACACCTCATTGTTCATTTCTCTGTAGTTAAATGACACCTGATAGGCAGATCTTTCTCATGTGAAGCCGAGATCTTTGTATGTTTTTTGAAGCAGTGTTTGTACACAGATTCCTCAGATCTGAGGACACAGTACAGAATAAAATTAGTCCAAACTCAGAAGTGCTGAGTTTCCCGGTCTCAGAGTCGACCCACAAGCCTTTTTTTCATCATGTACGAGAAGACATCAAAGCAGAGAGAGATGTCTGGGAAATTGACGAGTTGTAGATCAGATATCAGCCGTGCGAGTTTGTTCTTGAGAGCAGAACTGTTGAAAATATTCCAGTGAAACCTCTCCAGAAAATCAGCACCAGTGTTGCAACATCCGACAAACACACTGACACACATACACTGACACACACACACACACACACACACACACACACACAGCGTAATTCAGTGGAAAGCTGAAACTGTGATCTGTGGAGACAGAATGGTGAGTGATTGTGTTTAAACCAACAACATGCCATTAAGTTGTTGTTCAGAACCAGGGTTATTTTTTCACCAGAATACCACCCACATGTGTCAAGAGTTGAAAATCTGGTGCAACATATTTTTAATTGTTTTCGCTATTTTCCCAACCGAAGCCAGAACACATCACATTACAGACAGCTAGCAGAGAGTGAGAAGCACGTAGAGATCAACTGATTCATCGGTTTTGCCAATTAATCGGTACCGATAGTCGATTGCTGGAACATAGCGATAGTTTTTCCGGGTCGCGTTATACAGTAGAAGAGCGGCCTCTAGGGGCGAATCACTGAAGCCACATGCTGTTTGTTTTTACTCAAGACTGTGCGCTGCATGAAAGGTGCTATATTATAGTTATTATTTATGCTCTTATGTACATTTAAGCACATTTTTACAATTCAGTATTTATTTTTTTATTTTTTTAAATGTTCAGTGTCAGGGCCATGATTCTGATTCCCATCAGCCACTGCACCCTCACATACCACATCACATGATCTCTACACCTGAATTGTGTCACCTTCTAATTAACATCGTAATAGCATAGCAATAACCAGTTGAACTTTGATTTAAAACAATAGAACGGCTGCTAAATTGAAGTGGTGTAAGAGGAATAAACTCCTCTGGGATTCTGATTGGTGACAATATCTATGCTCAATCACAACACTGCACTGATGATTCATTTCCTGTACCGACAAGACACGGAATTTTATTCCTTTACCCGAAAACACACTGCGCAAGTGATTGAATTGAACTGAGAAATGAGTTACAGAAACCTCGTGGGTTAGCAGCCTGCTAGCATTGTTTATTTGTAAACCGGCAGAATTGTTTGTTAATGAATACAAGCTGCGGACTACAAATTGGCCAAATGCAAAGAAATTAAAACCGTTTACGCACTACAGTAACTTTCGCTGCATCAGGACTCGAATACATTTCAGATGTTGTACATTTTGGCGTGTAACGTCGGTGTGTAGAAACGTTTGTGGTTTTTGCTAAAGCTTAAAGAGCTGTAATTAGGTCCTCTTCCTGTCTACCACACAAAAGAATGAAGATCGTTGCCTGGAGAACATGAACTTGTGTATTTTCCAAGCTGTAACTGAGACAAATATAGGAGTCAGTTTATTTTTTTTACCTGCAGGGTTACAGAGACATCACATTTGCATTTATATTTATGGCATTTGGCAGACGGTATAATACATAATAGCTTACAATTATCTCATTTATACATCTGAGCATTAGAGGTTTAATGACTTTGCTCAAGGGCCCAGGAGTGGCCGCTTGGTGGTGTCGGGATTTGAACTCACAACTTTCAATCAGAAGTCGAATGTCTTAACTACTGAGCTTCACTCAGATATTTTACTCACCTAAAGTTCAGGGGCAACAGGTCCTTCTTCTGATTGTCTAGAGGAAAGTGTGTAAACTCTGTTCCCAGTGTTTGCCCAATGTCTGCAGAGACCTACCCCAGGGTAAGAAGAGAAGTTTACTGTTATGTTCAGCCCCTTTTCATATCTTTCAAGGATTCATGGTCTGTTAAAGTCGTCTGGACATGTAATGTCATCATCATGGAATTAAGCCCTCACACTAGGCGAGCGAATGTCAAATACAAATCCATCAAATGCACTGTACACAAAGGCTGAGATTTACTGCGTAGGTTTTTCCACTGATAGGGACGCACATGCTGAACATGCCCAGTCAAAGTCCTATCACTTAATCCTGTCTAAAAATTGTACCTGATCCAAGCGTCGTTGCTCTAACATCAAGACGTGGGTTGTGTTGAAACGAACGAAGCGGCTTCTGAGTGACACCAGTTATTGGGATTATAAATCATTAAAGTATGCCAGTGATCTCCTGGGATGAGTCCAGGACAGTGTTATTGATTACAGCAGCAGGAGGTCTCAATTGTTAGTCAGTACAACCCCGATGTGCACCCAGGAAACGTGTCTATAACGTGAGTCCTGACGTCACAATTTGTCCAAACTCGCTCGAATCCTTACGCTCGCCCCTTCTTTCTGCTATGTACATCAAATTTGAGGACAAAATGTTCACTTGCTGCCTAATACAGTGGTCTCCCGGGAATTTCTGGGGGTTACGTTCTAAGGCACGAGTTCCAAAAGTCCATGAATTTTTACTGCACCCCCGCAGAACCTATGGTACCTTATTGAATTCATCTAGACATTATGTCACTTTAATACAATAATGCGTTTTGAAAATGTTTATGAAATTTTTCAGTGAAAACACTTTTAAATGTTATTCTAACGTTTCTGAACATTTGTTTGTGCTACAGATTCCCGCGTATTTTAAGATCATGCGCAACTTGCTGTTAGTTACGTTCCAAATGAGAACCCGCAGATTTTCCGAACCGCGAATTATCGGGGGTTGACTGTTAATAAATCCACCCACTAACAGGTGCCATGATAAAGAGATAATATGTTAATCACGTCACAGGCAATAATGTGTTAATGTTATAATGTTATAATGTTATAATGTTATACCTGATCAGTGTATAATTTAATGAATGAAAGTTAAGAAGTGTTTTAGTAATAATGCACATTATTACTAACATTATTACAAACCCAGGGTGATGTGCCTCACCCTGGGGTTTGGACAGTCACTGAACAATGCCACTGTCACTGAGGTCGTCTACAGACACATTCCACAGGTTATAGTATTTACCCCAGGACACAACCCCCCTGAAGCACCTTTGCCAGTCCCTGGGTTTTGCCCCATATATCAGGCTTGCGCTCCATTAAAAATGGTAGAGATTATTGTTTGGTTGAGTTTCTCTGGTATGGTCCTGCATGCACACTGGTGTCTTTCTCTGTTCTGCCTTTAACTTCTCTTCCTGGGTTCTTCATCTGGGTGTTTGCAGGGAGAAGAAGGACTTCCAGGAATTCCAGGAGTGGCTGGCCCACCTGGGGAAAAAGTAAAGTGACTTCTCTGTCTTCTTTTCATGATTGATGAATAGAAAAGTCTTGTGTGTCTTGAATCGTATGGAATTTAGTTGATGCTTGTGCCTGAAGGAACTTTTAGTCAACAAAAGAACTTTCCCGTCAGTCACACACAGGTATTATCTCGAATATACGACCTCACAGCTCCAACAATCCTCACTTCACTTCTGGGGTCCGTGTTTCATGTTCTTCCCATGTTTCCTCCCTGGTTTACTGAGGTGGGAATAAAGTGAGTTCGCAGATTCGGGGTTTGTCCTCGCTTTATAGATCGCTGTATAGTCTTTTATTTATTATCCTTCATTTAGCACAAAAATAAAACACAATGCAAAACAAGACAGAAAAATATAATTCATCTGCGGATCAGGGATTATTTCAAGCCTTTGCCTATACAATCAAGAAAAACTAAAACAACTAATACAATTGAGCAAATTCAAAACAACTCATGTGAGTGTAATGCAAATGCATCACAACCCTGAGATACGTTTTCCAAAAACAAATATAATACATAAAGTGCGTAACGAGGAAAGAAAGAAAAAAATGACGAAGCAGCACTAAGACGATCCATAATACATCTTTTATAACATGTTAAATAAATAAACCATTCCATAATTGAACACGTCTAAATCTTATCCAATCTTCACCTCTACAAGTGAGAATTTTAAGGAGATGAAGATCTGAAAATTGACAAGTAAAATATGAATTTGCTTTAAAATTCATTCCTGATTGCTGTGGAACGTCCACACGCTCAAATATATCAAACATAGAAAAATATCAATATCATAAACAGAAAGGAGCTGAAGTTTCTGAAATGAAGAAGAATTCTATGCATTTGATTGGGTTGCGATCTTAAAGATGACCAGAAGATCAGAAAAACATGATGTTTACGATGAATGAATGTTTTTAATCTTGCAGGATAATCATTAAGGAATGAACTACTGAGGTTTAAAATAAGACTATAGAGAAGTCATGGGGACTTTTCATGAAAACACATATTTTCCCTCTGTTTTGACCTCCGTCCACACTGAGACACGTTTCTGTCCCAGAAATGATGCAGGCTCCAAGCGTGTTTACGTGTTGCTCAGTACAGAGACGTGAGCGTTTCAGGCGGTTCAGTGTGGATGAGCAGCTTTTGGAAAACGATTGAAAAGTGTGCACACAGTGCGTGTTTAGACAAAAGCGCTATTATGATCCGGATTAGACGTAGACGTGATTCACGTGACTTTCTGGTTACCTTTAGACTCAGTCTGATAGACAAATAAATTCCAACATAATTTACCTTCGAATGAACTGTGGGTGAATATTGGTTTAAAATGTCACTTGTTTGTTTTCTCAGGGAGACCGTGGTCCAGCAGGGCCTTTGGGTCCACCAGGAGAGAAGGGTTCAATGGTAAGAACATTCTTAGACATCACTGCTTATACAAACCAAAAGTGCTTTAGTGTTTTTTGTTTTTTTTGGATTTTAGAAAAGCAGTCGCACTTGTAAAAACAGCAGTCAGTGATTCGCCTCTAGAGGCCGCTCTTGTAATGACAGATGATTGGAACCCGGAAAAACTATCTGTATGGATAACCAATAGTTTCAGTGATTAGCTATCGGTGCCGAATAATCGGTTTTGATCAACCTCTAGTTTAAACTGGATCTGGACTTTCTCTATTTAATGATAATACTGGATATTGCACAATATTTCTCTTTATTTCTCCTTATTTTGTGACTTATATTATTTATATGCCTGTTGTTAAGGGCTATCCAGGCTTGCCAGGAGGTCCTGGAGATGTCGGCCCACAAGGGCCACCGGTATGTTCTGCTGCCCGAATCACAAATACTGTGTAATTAATTACATCCCTCTCCCTCTCCCCCCACCATGTTAAGTAAAATCTATATTTTCTTTTAGGGTCTCACGGGTCTGAGGGGTACTCCAGGTGTTCCTGGAACAAAAGGGAGAAGGGTAAGCCACTAATTGCGTATCGTTTTATTTCATCATTGAGTTTTATTCTTTATTATGACCTGTAGGAATAAAGCTGGTTATGATGTCAGAGTAACAGTGTTCTAGGTGTTAAAGTGTGCATTATTTTTCTCCTGGCAAATCATGAATCTGCAAATAATCAACACTTGAAAGGAATCCGGATTTGCAGGACCCATGTGCTGATTGCTGTACCATCTTTCATCTTGCACAAGGTTTTGCATAATCGTCCGGTTCAGATTCTTCCAGCTTGGTGTCATCCATCTCTTTCATGTGAATCGTATAAATAAAGGAGTTCAAAGTGAATTCATCAGCTCTGTCCATCGTAAAACCCTCCGTGGACACGATGAGGTCACGATCAATAAACCAGGACCGCTCGGGGACTAAAGCCTTCATATACATACACTTTGAAGTGTGCACTCTGTGCGTTTTGGCAGCAGTGCCCCCTCATGGTCAATACCAGAAGGACATCCAGAACTTGTTCGGTGGAGTCGGATCTCCAGCGCTTCGGTGGAAAGTAAAGTGGTGTGTCTGTACAGGATAACAGTCTGCTAGACGAGCGAGTACAGAATGCCACAACATGTGTGCTCCAGCTGAGAAAGCCATACCGCTACTGTCGTCTGTCTCGCTTCCCCAGTTTATTGCTTCATTAGCGATCTTATATCTGATTGTACAGGAAGTGCATGTATTTGCCCTTAAACAATTATATACGTTCAACCTACACATGGTAGCACTTACCACATGTATCCAGATGTTCTAACTGTTTAAACAGGACTTCTTTTTCCTGTTTATTTCCATTTCTTCAAAGTTTTTTGTTTTTTTGTTTTTTTTTCTGGAAGGGGGCTCGTTTGTTTGGGGGTCTGTATTCCCAGCAGATCTTTTTAGAAGTAATTAGTGATGGATCCTTGAGATCTTGTGCAGATCTGCTGCTGTGATGATGGAAAATGTATAAATGACAATTCTTTGTTAATTGTAAGCTTGGCCGAGAATTAGGAATCGGTGTTACGTATATTTGGAAGCTTCAGGAAGCTTCATGTTCTGCACTTCCTGAAGGAATCCTACATGTAACCCTGTGTGATTGTAAAACGTCTTGGACGGTTGAGACCTCCAAAGACATCAAGCGTTCCTCCGTCGCAGCTGTAGATATGAACTTGTGTTCTTTTCCCGCTTGGTTTGTGTAATTGTGAGATTTTAGTGTGTGTGAAGATCCAACTGATAACATTCTAGACATTGTGAGTGTTATCAGTGTTGTGTGTTCTGGTGTGTTTGGTGCATGAGTTTAGGGTGAGGTATTCATACGCTTGCTGTACCTGTTTGTAGGATTAAGGTTTCCACGTGCCGAGTCCGTGGGTGGGAGCGAGATAAATCTGCGTGATCTTCTGGATCTCTGTTTGATTAGCTTTGTTTTGATGGTGAGCTGCTCACACCTGCCCGAGCGAACCAAACTGTGAAAACAAACATGCCAGAGTTTAATGCAGTTCGATAGAAAAATCAAAAAGAGTTGGGAAAGAAAATAAACAGAAGCGTGTTGCAGTCTGAAACGCCGCTCGGACGTAGAAAATGTACGATACACAATTCTGTTCCAGGAAATGTTCTGGAATTATTTCAAAATATTAAATACTGATATAAAAAGATCAAAGGTTTTTTTTATAAAGATCTCTGCAGAATAGGTGGAATATAAACCTCCAGGATGTGATGTAACAGTTACTGTATGTCAACTCTTAACCTTTAGGCTTAATGATGTCCCCCATTTAGTGTGCTAGGCTTTAGCCATAGTGTGCTAGGTTAGTGCCATAGCTAACATCTGGATTTTGTTCATATCAGGGGCCAAGAGGAGCCGACGGACCCCCCGGAGAACCGGGACCAGAGGGCATCAAGGTAGCACACCATTTACGCCTGGACATATCTACACACGGATCTGTATTCTCTCACTTCAATATAAAGAGCTTTCTTTTGTATTTACAGGGAGAAAAGGGCGAGCTGGGCCAGAAAGGAGCTTCTGGGTTTGCTGTAAGTTCCACAACTTCTGCATGATGCTGAACACACCTACTTTCAAACCTCTGATTCGTGTGTGTTTTTGCAGGGCAAAGCAGGAAGTCCAGGAAAGCGAGGATCTCCAGGGCCTCCGGTATGTCCACATATTACACCTTCATTTCATCCAGTGTTTGTGTTTTGGAGACTAGAAGACACTCGAATGTCACTTGTATGTGAGGTACGAGTGTGTGTGTTAGTATCATAGGCATCGTGGACTAAAACAGCAAAGTGGATGTTGAGCTTCAGTCCCTGTTCCTGTAAAACTGTTAGCAGAGAAACCGATCAGCATGTTGGATATCTGGAGGAAGGACCTCATGATCATGTGTGACGTGAAAAGGTTGTCTTTTCTTTGCTCGTGAAATGAATCCCGTCCAGATCAAGACTAAAGTAAGAGGTCTGAGGACGTTCTGCTGCACTGCTCTGGACAGTCTGGAGGACGTTCTATGAGTCGCTTTGAACATTCCGGAAATGGGTTTATACAACAACCGAGATGTGAAATGTGAACATCTGAATGACTTCTATGTGTGAATTTTGCTGAATGTTCGTTTTAAAGAACCCGTCATTATCACCCTCATTTCCTCTGAACTCGTAACTCGTAACACATGCTGGGCGTCTGGAGAGGGAAGTAGGAAGTTACAGAACGTCTCTCTGTCATTAGTGCTGGTGATGTGTGTGTGTTTAATAGCCTGAGGATGCTGTTCCTACTGAACCCTTTTCTGTCTCTTTCCAAGTGGTTTTAGATCCACAGCGCCCTCTGGTGCTACAGATGGAAAAACTGAACCTGATGTACATGATGAGGTTTGAAATCACTCAAACATATTGGGTGTTTTCTGCTCTGACATCTAAATGTCGACTCATTATGGTGTAGAGGAGCAGGCCTTCTGATTTTCTGTTGAACACGTCACAGCAGAAAGAACATCAGTGAGAAGACAGTTAACCTCAGGCTCTCAGACATGAGACAGGGAGTTTAAGACGTCCTCACCATCACTCTGAGACCTCTTTATCATCACTGTGAGACCGCTTCATCATCACTCTTAACCTTCCTCACCATCACTGTGAGACTTTCTCATCATCATTCTGAGACTTTCTAACCGTTACTCTGAGACCTCTACATCATCACTCTGAGACTTCCGAACCATCACTCTGAGACGTTCCTGTGAGGAGGAGGAAACCGAGGCGCTGCAGTGGCTGAGCTTCGTTATTGGATGATTTGGTGTTTCATTGTTAAGTCATTTCTAGTTCTGTGAGCGTTTGACTTTTATGGAGTTTTGTGGGTGTGAACATTCTTGATAATGTACAGCTGAAAAATATTTGAGACGTTGCAGCAGCTTCACATCCACCAAACCGCAAGTTATTTGTAGATGTTTTCTCACGTAGATATTTCTGCTCTTCTAGCCAGTCAATTCCCATGTCTGATAAAGATTTTTAATAATAGTCATTGAGATACGATCAGGAATGCTGGAGATGTGGTGGAGTGTTTCCAGGTCCGGGTTGGCGTGATTCTATCCCAGCATGGTAATGGGAGCGGGAAGGGTTGTGTGGAGATACGGTGTATCCTGTAGAAGATAATGAGGCGTGTAAACAGGAATGAAAGGAGAACAGATGAAGCACTGTGGGTAACATATCTGAGAGGAGTCTGAGCACCAGGCTGCAGTCATTTCCTGTTGTTCATGTTAACAGCATGCGGCTGGTTCTCATAGACAACAACACGACCACTTCCTGTCTGTCCCTGCAGCGTAATGACGCCCAGAGAAACCCAGTTGACACAGGAGGCAATTAAATCAGAATCACTTCATCTGTCACAACATTTCCTCTGTGTTTAAGATCTGATCGTTCTGCTTCCACACAACATGTAAACACACTGCTTTCACATTTATCACCTTCTCTCAGGTTCACTTTTCCTTGCGATAGAATCTTCTTCTAACTACTCTGCTGACTGGTTTTGGATTTCCTCCACCATATTTCCAGATTTCTATCTTTGAACACTTTTATTTACTTTCGGTTCATTTCGGTTCTCATCCTCACTCTGGGACCTTCTCATCCTCACTCTGGGGCCTTCTCATCCTCACTCTGGGACCTTCTCATCCTCACACTGGGACCTTCTCATCCTCACTCTGGGACCTTCAAATCCGCACTCTGGGACTTTCTCATCCTCACTCTGGGACTTTCTCATCCTCACTCTGGGACCTTCTCATCCTAACTCTGGGACCTTCTCATCCTAACTCTGGGACCTTCTCATCCTAACTCTGGGACCTTCTTAGACCTTCATCCTCCCTATGGGGCTCCACAGGCGTCCTCCTACTTACTCTCTGGCTTTTTTTTTTTACTCTGTGACCTCCTCAGAATTTCATCTTCTCACTCTGGAACCTTTTTCTCCTCACCTTGGGGCTTTCACATTCTCCTTTCTCTGGAACATTCTGGAAATCTGAGACTCCCTTATCCTCACTTAGGAGTGTTATCAGACCTTATGGGTAGTCCTTAGATTTCTGGGCCTCTTCCTCCTCATGTTGGAACGGCTTCTTCCTCTTCTGCATTTCAGAATTTCATATTTCCATTTTCCTGATCATTGAATTTAAATCTGAAATAAATGACGGTTGATGATGTTTTGTATCTACACATAATAATATCAGTATTTTGCACTTTGTAGGGTGTTGCAGGTCCACTTGGAAGTTCTGGTGAAAGAGGACCTCATGGTGAACCTGTAAGTATTTCAGCCTTATTTTTTATAAACTGGCTAAATTGTGGTTTTGGGAGCAGGGGCATAGGATTTACTTTCTAGCATTTCATGTGCTGGAAGTGTGTGTGTGTGTGTGTGTGTGTGTGTGTGTGTGTGTGTGTGTGTGTGTGTGTGTGTGCGTGCCTATCAGCTAGTCTAAACATGTAATCAGTAGGACAGGCCCCTCGTTGCTGCAAAAACACATTGTGGCTGTTTGAAGTAGCCACACTGTTTTTTCATTCTTACACACACACACACACACACACACACACACACACACACACACACAACCTTAAGGTCATGTCCTTTATCAGCCTTGTGTTTACCACGTAATTTGGCGATGACAACCGCTTTCTTCACAATAATATTTCCACAAACACATTTATTTAGCTAAGATCTCACACGCATGTGTGTGTGTGTGTGTGTGTGTGTGTGTGTGTGTGTGTGTGTGTGTGTGTGTGTGTGTGTGTGTTTGTTATTTAGAATGATGAAACATGTGTTGGAGTGCTGAGTTAAATAAATGTGATTTCAATCAAAAGTTTGGTTTGTCCATTAGGGGCCTAAAGGGCCAGCGGGGGAACCGGGAGCAGATGGAGAACAAGGACCTGAGGTCAAATTTATTGCAATGCTAGCTCACATCTTAGCCTTTTTATTTTCACGCTAGTTTTTTGTTAGTGTGTTAATTGTAATGCTAGCTCACATCTTAGCCTCTTTATTTTCACGGGAGTTTTTTGTTAGTGTGTTAATTGTAATGCTAGCTCACATCTTAGCCTCTTTATTTTCACGCTAGTTTTTTTGTTAGTGTGTTAATTGTAATGCTAGCTCACATCTTAGCCTCTTTATTTTCACGCTAGTTTTTTTTGTTAGTGTGTTAATTGTAATGCTAGCTCACATCTTAGCCTCTTTATTTCACGCTACTTTTTTGTTAGTGTGTTAATTGTAATGCTAGCTCACATTTTAGCCTCTTTATTTTCACGCGAGTTTTTTGTTAGTGTGTTAATTGTAATGCTAGCTCACATCTTAGCCTCTTTATTTTCACGCTAGTTTTTTGTTAGTGTGTTAATTGTAATGCTAGCTCACATTTTAGCCTCTTTATTTTCACGCGAGTTTTTTGTTAGTGTGTTAATTGTAATGCTAGCTCACATCTTAGCCTCTTTATTTTCACGCTAGTTTTTTTGTTAGTGTGTTAATTGTAATGCTAGCTCACATCTTAGCCTCTTTATTTTCACGCGAGTTTTTTTGTTAGTGTGTTTATTGTAATGCTAGCTTACATTTTAGCCTCTTTATTTTCACGCTAGTTTTTTGTTAGTGTGTTAATTGTAATGCTAGCTCACATCTTAGCCTCTTTATTTTCACGCGAGTTTTTTTGTTAGTGTGTTAATTGTAATGCTAGCTCAAGTTTTAGCGTGTTTATGAGCTGATCGGTTTATCACGTGCTAGTCATGCTGTAAAATGTTCACTCTACAGCTGTTTGTGTTTACCACTATGCTAATTCAGCGTGTTTCCTATAATATAAAACTTTTTGTTTTGTAGCTTATTTAATAGAATGATTAGCAATGCGAAGTTTTGAATCGAGTGCTGTGTGTTTCTATTACAGGGGCTTCCAGGACCTGAAGGTGAACAGGGACCTGCTGGAGAACCTGGTGCCAAGGTAAGGAGTTGTATGAACCCATGCTGATGCTGACACCATGAAGAATAGGTGGCTTTGTTCTGTAGAGCCGTACAAGTGGTTCAGACTGCGGAGGCGTGCGAGTGTAATTATTTTACCACAAACCGTTTTGTGAATCCCATCAGATGACGTTTTATAGCTTTGTTATTTTATGAAAATATGCTGAAAAGTAATGGCACCCCTTATCTGTAAGTGGTTTTACAGTGAAGAACTGCTATACTGATTAGCATGAAAAAACAATTATAATTTTTTAAAAATGACAAAGATCTTGTTCCTGTAGGGAGAAATCGGACCTGCAGGGGCTGAAGGGGAGAAGGGGCAAGAAGGTGTCAGGGTGAGTCCACATTCTTGCTTCTGAATTACATCTCTGAAGGCCTCAGCTAGAATCCGACAGCTTTTCCTCTCAGAGACGTCCTGATTATTAACTCAATGTCAGTTGTCCTGTTTTGTTAAAGGTGTGTTTTATTATTAGCATTGGATCTCCAGCTGGATTTCACTGAAGGATACTGAGTGGAGGTTTAATTTTGGACTCAAGGCTCCTCCATTATACAGCATGTTCACTCAGGGGGCTTATGACTGTTTAACAACTATAACAATGCTATTACCAGTCTTAACTAGTCTTAAATACATGGTCTCACTGCTGCTACCTGACTGATGATGATAATGATGGTGATTAGGATGATGATGGTGATGATGATGATGATTGTGATGGTGTTGATCAATATTATTATGGTTGTAAAGATGATGGTTGGATGGATAAGGATTATGATGATAAAGATGATGATGTGGATACTTAACTACATGGTCTCACTGCTGCTACCTGACTGGTCTCACTGCTGCTACCTGACTGGTCTCACTGCTGCTACCTGACTGGCTACCTGACTGGTCTCACTGCTGCTACCTGACTGGTCTCACTGCTGCTACCTGACTGGTATCACTGCTGCTACCTGACTGGCTACCTGACTGGTCTCACTGCTGCTACCTGACTGGTCTCACTGCTGCTACCTGACTGGTCTCACTGCTGCTACCTGACTGGCTACCTGACTGGTCTCACTGCTGCTACCTGACTGGTCTCACTGCTGCTACCTGACTGGTCTCACTGCTGCTCTCACTGCTGCTACCTGACTGGTCTCACTGCTGCTACCTGACTGATGATGATAATGATGGTGATTAGGATGATGATGGTGATGATGATGATGATTGTGATGGTGTTGATCAATATTATTATGGTTGTAAAGATGATGGTTGGATGGATAAGGATTATGATGATAAAGATGATGATGTGGATAATGATGATGATGATAATGATGATGATGATGAAGAAGATTATAGTGGTGGTGTTGGTGTTAATTTAGTGCATATTTTTCATTACATTTGCTGATGTTCTTTATTTAGCTGCTTATGCAGGTGCATATTCTTTTGAAAGCTTGACTGGTCTGATTCTGATGATCTTTGCAAATGCTAATAGATTATTTTACTCAGACCTTTTTGCTACAATTTGTGTGTTTGTATGTGTGTGTGTGTGTCAGGGTTCTCCAGGTCCACCAGGAGAAGATGGACCTCAGGGAAAGGACGGGCCAAAGGTCAATAATCATCCAAACAACAACTCTTATTACATTTTTTTGGTATTTTATTGTGTCTCACTGCATTGTTTGGCTGCAGGGTGAACAAGGTGACCGTGGTGCAATGGGAGAGACTGGGGAACGCAGTGATGCTGGTGACCCTGGACCTCCAGGACCACCTGGAGAGGCTGGTACAAAAGGATTCCCGGTGAGTGTTCGTCTGTGACCATGTAGGGATCTGAAATGTAATTTTCACATTTGAGTTTGTTTTATTTGAACATGATTTTTTATTAGGGACCAGAAGGAAAACAAGGACCACCAGGCAAACGTGGACGTCAAGGAAAGAAGGTAAGGCATGATTCAAGACCTCATGACCGATATTTCAGCTTCTAGAACTTCTGGTTGGATCTAACACTGCACCATGTGCTACTCCAGTTAGAAAACTGGTAGTTAAGCGGTTAAGAACACAATGAAACTATCTGTGAGCACCAACAAGCCTGAGGAAGTAGTTTTTGGACAGTGGCAGGAGACAGCACAGTATGCTTGTAGAAGACACGGTGCTGTTACCTCACTCTCAAACCATGGTTGTGTTGATGTGTATCAGGGTGACCAAGGTCCAGCGGGGCAGCCGGGAGAGATGGGGTCTAGTGGTGAAACTGGACAGGAAGGAGAACGAGGGCTGAAAGGAGCTCGAGGAACAAGAGGACCAGCGGTTAGTTCCTGAATTATTATATCAGTTCCTTCTTTATTTCACTTTTTGCTTCCCTTTTTCCATTTTAGCTTCAGGAACAGGGGAATCAGAAGGCAGCTTCCTGTTTGTTTTTGCTGAGGTGGAGTTTATTTGAGTTACACATGTGTGGTGAAGTTTATTTGAGTTACACTTGCAGACATTTATTTGAGTTACACATGTGGGGTGGAGTTTATTTGAGTTATACATGTGTGGTGATGTTTATTTGAGTTACACATGCAGAAATCTATTTGAGTTACACATGCAGAAATCTATTTGAGTTACACATGTGGGGTGGCGTTTATTTGAGTTACAGATGTGGGGTGGAGTTTATTTGAGTTACACATGTGGGGTGAAGTTTATTTGAGTTACAGATGTGGGGTGGAGTTTATTTGAGTTACAGATGTGGGGTGGAGTTTATTTGAGTTACACATGTGGGTGGAGTTTATTTGAGTTACAGATGTGGGGTGGAGTTTATTTGAGTTACAGATGTGGGGTGAAGTTTATTTGAGTTACACATGTGGGGTGGAGTTTATTTGAGTTACAGATGTGGGGTGGAGTTTATTTGAGTTACAAATGTGGGGTGGAGTTTATTTGAGTTACACATGTTTATTTGTCTCATTACTGAACTATTCTGACCTTGAACTTGAACACATTTTCCTTGCGTGAGTTTTTGTAAAGCTCAGATTCGGTCTTTTCCTCCACTCTCAAACGTTGCCCAAGCAAGAAAAATCTCCGTTAATCCATTTATAACAGATTTCACCTGCTTTCCAGTTTCAGGTCAGTGACTTAAACACAACAGATCTGAGGTCCATTAGGATTTTAGTTCTTCTGAAAGTTGTCTTTGGAAACTTTGCCTCAGAAAGCTGCCAGAGAACCTGAGTTTTTACAGACGTTCTGTTTCTCTCGGTTTCATTATGGCGGCGTTTATTTTCCTGCAGCGTGCTTCGGCTTTTATCCGTTCACTTTCGGACTATTTTTGGTCCAGGAGCTCATCAGTGACGTTTCCTCAGGAATATCGAGTTTCACAGATAATAATGTTAATAATGAGCATTGATTTAGCAATGAATGTTCAGATATAAGCTGTAATAGGAAGATTGTGTTGTTAAAAAAAACACTTTCAGAAGAATTGACTTGTCTGAATTCCTTATAAAACGAAACACTTGATGAAGATCGAAACCAGAGCTCGACATGGCGTCTTGTTGACCTTTAGCTGTCAGAATCCGGCGAGTCTAAACAGTAACAGAGTCTGGACTCGAATCAAAGACTCCTAATGGGGTATTATAAAGTTTTTTTTTCTTCTTCCTAAGTAAATCCATTAAGCATTGTTAGCGTGCTGAGCGTTAATCCATTTCTCCTGCACTCCATGAGGAGCTCACTGAGGAGAAGCAGAAGAATGCATGCAGAACCCATTAGAACTTCTTCCACATCTTGGAGAATATGAAAATAAATTTTTTTTTTTTAGCTCGTTTCAGCAGGAATGTGTTTTGATTAGATATAAGGAGAACTTAGATGGTATCAGGATTTCAGACACAATCTCATTTTTTAGTCATGTGTGTGTGTGTGTGTGTGTGTGTGTGTGTGTGTGTGTTTCATCAGGGTCAACCTGGAGTTATGGGACCACAGGGGGAACCAGGAATGGAAGGGTACACAGTGAGTTACTTTTGCTTTCATTGAAAACAAACACAGGGTTAAACTCTAAAGCGCCCCAGGGAGCCGTCACACGGCACGACCAGGCAGATTCATAAAACAGAAACCTGCACAAAAATTCTCCTCAATTATTTATACCAAACACACCAGAGTCCACACACTCTGAAATAACCTGTACATTCTCCCCAGATACATTGTGGCTTCCAAAACTATGAGCTTTCAAGGATTTTTATCACGTTTTAGATTCCACCGGATTCCAGAAAATTCCACCTCCAACGAATATTATGACCCTTCAGTGGTCTTCCAGCAACTGTTTCTAAAACAAACGTCATTTAGATACCATCAGCTATGAACCAGCTGCACTTAGTGATCGTCTGGATGTATAATGAGGTTCTAATGGTACCTAATGGTGTCCAGGAGACACTACCATGTGGTCTATAAGTTACAGGAGTTTTAAATGGTATAGAGAGATAACATCAGCAGAAAGCAGAGAACCATAGGATTACACTAGTACAACTTCCATTACAACCACTACCCTTCCCAATATAACCAGTAAAACCACTACACATCCCAAAATAACCAATAAAACAACTACACTTTCCATTATAACCATTAAAACCAGTACAATCTTTATTATAACCATTTAAACACTACATTTCCCAATATAACCATTACAACCAGTACCCTTTTTATTATAACCATTAAAGCCACTACATTTTCCAATATAACCATTAAAACCACCACACACCCAATTATAACCATTTAAACCACTGATCTTCCCATTATGACCATTAAAACCATGACAGTTCCCATTATAACCCCAGCTCATGCTCTGTATCTCTTCATCTAAACTGAAATGATGGTTAAGATCAAGGTACACTACATGGGCAAAAGTTTGTGCACCTCTGACGAAGTGTTCTGCTCCACTCTTCTGAGAGGGCTTTCCACTGGAGTTATGGGTGTGGTGTTGGGATTAGTGTTCATTCATCATCAAAAAGAACTTCAGTAAACTCAGCCAGTGATGATGGTGGAGGTGAGGAGGCATCAGTTCCAGATCGCAGAGGTGTTGAGTGTTTTTGAGGACACTGTTCACAGCCATGTCTTCATGAAGCTTGCTTTTGGAGTGTTTTTCAGTGCAGGATCACTATGAAGCTGTGGGAGATCAACGCTCATAAAGAACACAGACATTCCAAGATCAGGCCTTGGATGATTGTGAACATGCAGTTCATCTGAGCTCTTGCAGTCTGTAAGATTGACGTGTTCCTCAACTGGTTTAAATTGAACAGAAATGCTTTGGATGGCTCGAGTGGGCAGGAATGCTTTTGATTGGTGAGAACATTCCTCCAAAGTCTGCCGTTCACTTTCTCCATGCTGAGAAACAGGTGAATGTGATTAAGGAACGAGATGTAACGAGTGAGGGATGGAGAGCGACATCAACAGCACGTTGCAAACTGGTTTATCAAGCAGATTAATGCAGATTAGGATTTTGTTCAGACTTTTTATCCATTTACTGTTACATTTCATGTCGGGTTCCTCGGCTACAAACCGCCGTTCCCTCAATACACACAAGCGCTTGCTCTGATAAAAGCCAAGTGAAGATCTCCTGGAGAATTCCAAATCATTTTCCTGAAGCAACTTCACTTCCTTGTTGGTGCTACAAACTGAGGGTGGGATTGTAACAGGGATTCGATCTTTGTGTGTGTGTGTGTGTGTGTGTGTGTGTGTGTGTGTGTGTGTGAATCAGACTGCAGTTTTAGGAACTTTATATAAGCTTAGCCTGCATGTTTTCGCTAGCGGACGCAACAATTTACAATCTCTGTCTTTTCTTTTTTTCTCTGACTTTAGGGTCATGTTGGAAAACCCGGTCCACCTGGACCCCCGGGACCTAAAGGTGAAAAGGTAATTAGCATTATTGTAATTGTATAGATCAGCAGGTGTTATATCTCTTTTGGTTGTTGTGGGATTGGAACAGTCCGATCTTTGTGTGTGTGTGTGTGTGTGTGTGTGTGTGTGTGTGTGTGTGTGTGTGTGAATCAGACTGCAGTTTCAGGAACTTTATATAAGCTTAGCCTGCATGTTTTCGCTAGCGGACGCAACAATTTACAATCTCTGTCTTTTCTTTTTTTCTCTGACTTTAGGGTCATGTTGGAAAACCCGGTCCACCTGGACCCCCGGGACCTAAAGGTGAAAAGGTAATTAGCATTATTGTAATTGTATAGATCAGCAGGTGTTATATCTCTTTTGGTTGTTGTATGGTTTTGTGACTGGGTATGTATATGTGTGTGTGTGTGTGTGTGTGTGTGTGTGTGTGTGTGTGTGTGTGTGTGTGTGTGTTCTATTAGGGTTATCCAGGAGAGGACAGCAAGACTCCAGGACCTCCGGGGCCCTTAGGTGAACCAGTAGGTCTAGATCTCCTTACACCTCCTCTTTCATCACACACCACCACTTCCTGTTTACACACACACACACACACACACACACACACACACATCAAAACTGCGTTTGTAAACCAAATATATAATCTATAAATAGGATTCTAATACAATCTGTTACAATAATTGATTTAATAATTTATTATGGAAATTGTGTGTGTGTGTGTGTGTGTGTGTGTGTGCGCGCACTTGCTTGGACAGGGTTCTCCAGGTGAGAAAGGTGATCGAGGCGCCCCAGGAGATAAGGGTTATCAGGTTTGTTTCTGGATCAGTTTAATAATTTTAAACCAATTTTCAATGCAGTTAATTGCACAGAGAATGAGAGAGAGAGAGAGAGAGAGAGAGAGAGAGTGTGTGTGTGTGTGTATGTGTATGTGTGTCTGTGTGTGTGTGTGTGTGTGTGTGTAACGATGGTAATGTGTGTTTTAGGGTCATGTTGGGGTCCCCGGTGCACGAGGGTCAGTGGGACAGCAGGGGGCGCCAGTGAGTACATGAGATCTGTTAGTCTTTATAAAAATAAAATTTTGAATTATATTTGTCACATACACATTCACAGAGTACGACTGTCCAACATGTAAGTAGGAAGTTAATGTGTATGTTCATTACATCACTATATACACACACTCACACACACACACACACACACACACACACACACACACACACACACACACACACACACCGATCAGGCATAAGACCAGGAACAGCCCACAAGAGCTGCTGTTTTGAAGAATCTCTGACCCAGACGTCTAGACATCACAGTTTGTCAAACTCGTTGAAATCCTTATGTGTGTGTATATATATATATATATTGGGGGTGTAACTGTACACAAAATTTACGGTTTGGTATAATTTTGGTACAGTTGGAAATAAATAATAAAAATAAAAAATTGCTTGTATTTCCTACATTTATTCACTCCCTCGGTATGTGGAAATCAGGATTTTCTCCTTTTTAAAGAAATTCCACATATCGAGGGAGTGAATAAAGAATGAAGAATGTAGAATGAAAGGAATGAAGATATTTGTTAAAGTTTGCTGAAATGAAAAGAACAGTCCAGTAGATCATATCTATAAAACATTAATAAAGTCAATTGGAGCGAATTTTGTGTCCCAGACCCCCGAAAAACCTTCATATAAAAATAAAAGTATACAGAACAGTATACAGTCATACAGTATAATAATACAGTTATAAGTGATGTTCACTAAAATCCAGGCTGAGATGAGATGAGATGAGATGAGATGAGATGAGATGAGGAGGATTATTTTTTGGATTATTGGTTTGTCATTAAAGGTGTAAATATTTACATTTTACGTTTTTAGGGATTATCAGGACCCCCTGGAAAAACTGGACCCAAAGGAGACACAGGAACTCAGGTGTGTGTGACAGACAGACAGACAGACAGACAGACAGATAAATAGGTTGATAGATAGATAGATAGATAGATAGATAGATAGATAGATAGATAGATAGATAGATAGATAGATAGATAGATGGACGGACGGACGGACGGACGGGCGGGCGGGCGGACGGACGGACGGACGGATAGACAGGCAGGCAGATAGATAGATAGATAGATAGATAGATAGATAGATAGATAGATAGATAGATAGATAGATAGATAGATAGACGAACAGATAGATAGATAGATAGATGGATAGATAGACAGGCAGGCAGACAGACAGATAGATAGATAGATAGATAGATAGATAGATAGATAGATAGATAGATAGATAGATAGATAGATAGATAGACGGACAGATAGATAGATAGATAGATAGATAGATAGATAGATAGATAGATAGATAGATAGATAGATAGATAGATAGACGAACAGATAGATAGATAGATAGATGGATAGATAGACAGGCAGGCAGACAGACAGATAGATAGATAGATAGATAGATAGATAGATAGATAGATAGATAGATAGATAGATAGACGGACAGATAGATAGATACATGGAAGTATAACTGAATTGAAATAAATGCTCTTCAGTAAAATGTGTGTGTGTGTGTGTGTGTGTGTGTGTGTGTGTGTGTGTGTATGTGTGTGTAAATAGGGACAGCCAGGAAAACCTGGAGCTCAGGGTCAGACGGGTTCTCCTGGTCCAGAGGTAAGTGTTTGGTATTGATTGATTTGTGTAACAGTGGATGAGGTCTCAAAGCAGCTTCACACAGACTCAGCAGGAATAAAGAACATAAAGTTTTGTTATTGTGAGGTCTGTGGTGTGAAGGAGAATAATGCACTCAGGGACCTTCTGTTACAGGAACATAGTCAACCTAAAGGTATTGAGAGCAGCTGAGCTTCTTCACTACTTCGTCAGTGACTGTTTTCCTGTAACTGTGTCTTGTTCCTTTCATCCTCATCCAAACAGTTCTGAATGGAGGAACTCAGTACACTGAGTGTGTGTGTGTGTGTGTGTGTGTGTGTGTGTGTGTGTGTGTGTGTGTGTTTTAAGGGACTGGTAGGTTCACCAGGGCCCAAAGGCATGATGGGATATCCTGGACCTGATGGCCCTCCAGGGTTACCGGGGATCTCGGGTCCACCTGGTCTGATTGGCCCTCAAGTAAGTGTGGATTCACACTGCGCTTTACGCCGTACCTGAAACGAAGCAGATGTTCATCACGAATTGTAAAACTTGCTAAACGTTTGTTTTCTGTTGACAGGGTCATCGTGGCGTGACGGGCGTCGAGGGGAGGGCGGGACTTCCTGGTCCGCGTGGTGAGCTTGGGCTACCTGGTGCGATTGGAGACAGAGGAGACGCTGGAAGACAGGTACGTTCTCTTCTCCTCCAACCTTCTCTTCATCAAGCTCACCCCTCATCGCCTCGTTCTACCGCATGGTCTGTTTACGTGTTGCAGGGAGAACGCGGTTTAACGGGCGACAGAGGGCCTGCAGGTGCTAAGGGCTTGCAGGGTGCCCCCGGAGACCAGGGCAAAAAGGGCAATCCAGGGGTTAAAGGTCAACCGGTGAGAGACAACATAGGCTAGTAAGCTAGCATACAAGATTCTAACAACGCTAGCTCTCTTGCATACTTGTGCACTAAACACTGGTATATTTAGGATACTTG
>MU579904.1:7342311-7360225 GCA_024362625.1 Silurus asotus
TGAAGTAAAGGCACGTGAGGGAGAAAGTCGCAGCGTGACGTGAGGCTGCTGAGGGGTTTTACACACTGTCACAGTTTACACTCATCTGAAGAGAAGAACATCCTGAGAAACATCAGATACAAACAAGAGGAACTGATAAAAACCTCTCTCTCTCTCTCTCTTTCTCTCTCTCTCTCTCTCTCTCTCTCTCTCTCAGAACTATCAGAATGCTGAGGCGTCCGTGTCCCAGCAGAACGTTGAGGTCCTCAGGACTCTGCACTACCTGAGCTCCGTCATCTCTGATATTAAGTCCCCGGCAGGTACGAGGGAAAACCCCGCCCGCTTCTGCAAAGATCTTCTGAACTGCAAACCCACGATGGCTGATGGTGAGATTCCACCTCATCACTCGTTCCCTGATTTCAAATATCAAAACGTATGGAAGGAGTCTCCAGTTACAAGAAGCATAAAAGGGGGCGTGGCCAGCACAGGTTTCACTGATGAACTTTTATTTGTCTCTCAGGGATGTATTGGATCGACCCGAACCTCGGCTGCACGTCTGATGCCATCCAGGTGTTCTGTAACTTCACAGCTGGAGGCCAGACCTGCCTTTACCCTGTCGATACAGATAAGGTACTCACACCCACCTGAACACACACACACACCTGATCGAACACACACACACACACACACACACACACACACATGTACAGATTCATGTGTATAAACCTTTGTGTTCCTGCAGGTGGCGCTTGGGATCAGTAAGGTCCAGATGAAGTTTCTGCACTTGCTGAGCGTTGAAGCCACTCAGTCCATCTCACTCCACTGCTACAGTGAGCCAGGTTCCACCTCCATCCCCAGCTTCTCCTCATCTTCCTCATCCTCCTCTGTCCTCTTTCACGGCTGGAACGGTCAGGTGGTGGAGAGGAGCTCCATCCCACACCATCACGTGCTCCAGGATGAGTGTGGGGTGAGAAAAAAGAGAAATTAAAAGAATGTAAAAGATAGATAGATAGATAGACAGACAGACAGACAGACAGACAGACGGTTAAATGGCTGATCTGACCGTGTCATCGTTGTGAATGTTGCAGGTACGTGACGGCCGATGGCATCGCTCTCGATTCCTGCTGCACACTCAGGACCCGACGCTGCTTCCCATCCTGGATGTACAGGGTTTCCAAGCCCAGAGCACAGGGCCCGAGCAGCGCCACCTGGAGGTCGGACACGTCTGCTTCCTGTGAGCCACTTCCTTTTCCTCCTCCTCCTCTTCTCACCTGTGAAACAACTGAAGGACACGTTTCAAGATGGCCTCCCGCCAAGCCGGGTCGCCGAAGAACCTGCCGCCGCACCGTCGTAGCTTCCCATGGGTCCTAAAGCCTGACTCATACAGGGAAAATAATTCCCTGTTTAAACTTACGAAGAACATGAGGTGGAACGAAGCGGCTCGTTCCCGTCCAGTACCAGGGTTTATTACTTAGAACATGGTGCTGGAGTTAACCGAGTCCACAGGCTGGGTTTGGAAGTTTGGAGTTAAAAGCAAGATACTCAAACGTGCTGATTTTTGGAGATTTTAAAACAATAATCTAATCCAGAATAAATCGAATAAACTAAAGGAAATTTCCAAAAAAACGCTCAGTTGTGGTATGAAAGATCTGAATCAAGTGCACAAACAAAGATCCGGTTTCACCAAAAACCAGTGTTTCCTCTGTGAAGAACTTCTGAAACACTGATTCAGGATCAGGTGCTGATAATCAAAACACAGTGTTAGGTGACGGACTGTTAATAAAAAAGGGCACATTTTATTGTATTTATGTCATAAATATGCAGCAAATCCAGTGATATGAGTGAATTTAGGTCAAACAAGGTAGCTAAAGCTAGCTAACTAGCTAATATTAGCTATTAGCTATCGACGAGAGTTTCCCGCTCAGCTCACACTCCATAAAACTGTTCCTAAATAGTGATCAATAAGTGTGATTCCCATCCTGAGAGAAAATGATCAGCGGCTACTGATTAGCGCTTTAGCCGGTTTTGTCCAGACCTGAGTGTTAGCATGAACGCTTGTGAATATCGAGGTGAAACAATCCTGTAATTCGCTTGGCAGCAGCACTACTGTGGTGTTTGTGTTTAATATCAGCACACAGGAACACACGTAGCCTTGGTACCTCCATCAGAACAATCCATAGAGCAGAAATCCTCAAACTCACTTCCTGCATTAACTTTCATTCACTTTCAATCCAGTCCATTAGAAACGCTAGTGTATACGATGCTAATATATTCTCTCTCCTCAGATTATTACTACAGTTGCATTAAAATATCAGAAGCATGCTGGCCGTGCACGGTGCATCTTTTTGTTCTGACAATCGAAAAAAAAAAAAAACACAGCTAGCATCTCCCAACGTTCCGCATCTCCCAACGTTCCGCATCTCCCAACGTTCCGCCATCTTGCAAATCAAGTGTGTTTGTTAGTTTTAGATGTGAGATTATTATCTAGGGGTAAGGCGAGGATAAGGCTAAGGGCTAAATTAGTGTTTTTTTAGGAAGACAAAGTCATAAAAACTCTAGCAGGCCACTGAAAAATACAGTCGCTAAGCAAATGATCGCTAATTCCCACCAAATTCGAGACGAACTCATCACTGATCTTTTCCTAAATGTATTCGTTCCAAAGAATAATAAGCAGGTTAATAACTAGCTATGAATAGGTTACAAGATTCTGGACATTTTAGCGAATGCAGTCGACAGCGTACATTATTTTTATTTCAAGTCCTGCATTCATGTGCGCCCTCTGGTGGCTTGGAGGTTTAATACAGTATACACTTGTTAGTTTTTCTTGACGGGATAAATTTAATCTCACTAGCATTATGATACGCTAGATGACATGCTAACACCCAGCGAAAGGTGTGTTGTGTTGCATCAGGAGCGGATTGGGATTGAAAGAGCAGGATAGCGGTAATGCGGCAATTACCTGTTGCTACGAGTGCAATATGGATGGATGGGTAGATGGATAGACGGATGGATGGATGGATGGATGGATGGACGGACCGTGAGAGATGGAGAATCACACTCTTGTGTACAAACTGAATCGAAGCCTAGTCAGGTGGCACCTACCTCCTTCCCGCATCGCCTTCCAAAATGGCCACCCACGAGGCCTCGGCGCTCGCCGTACGTCCCGGCTGCATCAAGACCCTTAAAGAGTACTTTATTTGAAATATATAATTTATATAAAAATGTTTGATGTGTTGTGTTTTATAGGCTTTTATTTACTTTTTTTAATAAAGGAAGGTCACCCTTACAGAAAAGTCGTCCTGCGTTTCATGAAGCAAAGAGTTTCAGCGTAATTCAGATATACTGTAGATATTATACAATGTGTGTTTGTGTGTGTGTGTGTGTGTGTGTGTGTGTAACCTGCTTATATGAAGGGCATGGGACTTCTCTGTAAGGGTTCCATATGCCTTCTCCATGGTGCTGCGCTCGACACAGCTCGTTAACCCGTCACGTTGGCGGTGTATATTTTACGATATAATGTTGAATTATTTATGTTTTATTTTCTTCATAAAATTGCTGTATGCCAGTAAATGATCATATCGTTTGTCCGAGATCTGGCAAAGTAAACATTTACGCAAATGATTATTTATATCAAATTTGAGTTTGTCCACACACACACACACACACACACACACACACACACACACACATACACAGAGAGGTGGTTCAGTGCTTGGTGCTGTATTGTATTGTATTGTATTGTATTGTATTGTATTGTATTGTCACATTCTGGCAGCTAAAACCGGCCAGATTCACAACTATATCACATGTTTAACTTATATTCGCTCCCATTAACTGACCTTTCACCCTGTAAAAGTAAATGTAAATAGAAGATACGTCTGATATCAAATAAACTGGTTTAATCCCAAAGTGTTTCTGTTTCACAGCAAATCAGTTTACTGAAGTCAAGAAGCTTTTACTGTCATTTTACCCAAATAAAGATACGATAAAGACGCAGTACACAGTGAAAAGAAACAACGTTACTCTACAACCCTGGTGCTACAAAAACAACACAGAGCTACACACACAACACAGAGCTACACACACAACACAGAGCTACACACACAACACAGAGCTACACAGTCTTGGGTCAGCAGAGTGAACAGCAGTGGGCCGAGCACACAGCCTTGAGGAGCTCCAGTGCTCAGTGTGGTGATGCTGGAGATGCTGTTCCGAATCCGGACTGATTGAGGTCTCCCAGTCAGGAAGTTCATGATCCAGTTGCAAAGGGAGAAGTTTAGGCTCAGCTTCTCAATCAGGTGCTGAGGAACGATTGTGTTAAATGCTGAACTGAATTCGTATGTAAGTGTCCTTATTGTCATGGAGGGTCGTGGCGATGGCATCGTCCATGGAACAGTTTGGACGATATGTCTGTGTGTTGATGTGTCTCACGACTAGCCTCTTGAAGCACTTGATCACGATGGGTGTGAGTACGAGGGACGATCGGCATTGAGAAAAATGATAACATTAAAGCCATAATAAATGATAGTACTTTGGATAGTTCCAAAGTTCATTTGAAGGCAAATACTTCTTTTTAAAATGTTTCTACTTTTTTAACTTAAACGTTTACGGGGGGAAAATTTCTACTTTTACTGGAGTCATATATTACAGTGTGAATCTTTATTTCTACTAAACTATATGCTTGTGCACTTCGTCCACCACTGGTGATCATCCGGTTTATTGGCGTGCTTTGCGACAGCAGCACGACACGTGACGTAAAGTGTGGCTGCGAGTTGAAACACGGCAGCGGACGCTGCACGTGTGTAGGAAGTGCTTTGGACTTTAGTGGATTCCAGCAGATGAGATCATGTGCGACGCGACGGCGCTTTCACCGAACGACACCGGCACCGGCACCGGTACCAGCGAGTCCCAGGACGAGCGCAGAGGCAGGAAGCGGAAAATATCGCTGAGCAGGTAAAAGGGGAACAGCTTCAGGCGGGTTTAATCACACGGCTTCCGGAAATATCGAACTTCCGCTCTTTACAATGCGATTAATCTTGTGATCTAAAGGGAAATTAATCTCATGTCAGTGTGTGATGTTGAAACAGATTTAAAAAAAAAGATCACTTTGAGCTTTAGAACCGTTATTAGAAGCGCTTCTGCGCTGCGGTTGCTACGGAGACCTGAGTGACGTTTCTACTGTCCAATCAGTGACGCGCTTGTGCGACGTACTAGCTAATCCCTGTACATGAGGGCGGGGCTAATATAAATCTGAATGGAGTGTGTGTGTGTGTGTGTGTGTGTGTGTGTGTGTGAGAGAGAGAGAGTGAGGGATATAGAAATATTAGTGCATGATCCCATATATTCACGTAAATTAATGTAAAATTCTAGTAAGTTTCCATCTTGAAATATTTCCCAAATATTCCAGATGAAGTTCCTTTTAAAACCCTACATGTGAGAAATAAACACATCTGTCTGCTCAAACTCATAGTGATACTGGTGACCTCCTACATCTTACAGTCTTAAATAGAAGTCATAATAGTGTTAGCAGTAGATGATGTAGATGATGGAGCAGTGGATGATGGAGCAGTTGATGATGGAGCAGTAGATGGTGGAGTAGTAGCTGATGGAGCAGTAGATGGTGGAGTAGTATCTGATGGAGCAGTGGATGGTGGAGTAGTATCTGATGGAGCAGTAGATGATGGAGCAGTGAATGGTGGAGTAGTATCTGATGGAGTAGTAGCTGATGGAGTAGTAGCTGATGGAGCAGTAGATGGTGGAGTAGTATCTGATGGAGCAGTTGATGATGGAGCAGTAGATGGTGGAGTAGTAGCTGATGGAGCAGTAGATGGTGGAGTAGTATCTGATGGAGCAGTGGATGATGGAGTAGTATCTGATGGAGCAGTGGATGGTGGAGTAGTATCTGATGGAGCAGTAGATGGTGGAGCAGTAGATGATGGAGCAGTGAATGGTGGAGTAGTATCTGATGGAGTAGTAGCTGATGGAGTAGTAGCTGATGGAGCAGTAGATGGTGGAGTAGTATCTGATGGAGCAGTGGATGATGGAGCAGTGGATGATGGAGCAGTATCTGATGGAGCAGTAGCTGATGGAGCAGTGGATGATGGAGCAGTATCTGATGGAGCAGTAGATGGTGGAGTAGTATCTGATGGAGCAGTAGATGGTGGAGTAGTAGCTGATGGAGCAGTAGCTGATGGAGCAGTAGATGGAGCAGTACTCTTTAATCCCTCACAGATCTAGCCGTCCGTCACTGATCTCATGCTTTTTTACTTCACAGCTGTGATGTGTGTGAAGCTGAGGAAGCCAAGTACCGCTGTCCCAACTGCTTGAAGTGCTCCTGCAGGTCAGAGAACTCGGTGAAGACCCATGTAAAAGTGCATGAAGCTGGTGAAGGTGTGTTTGGTGTGTACTGAATTGTCCCTGTGTGCTTGCTGTAGTCTGTCGTGTGTGAAGCAGCACAAGCTCCGGTCAGAGTGCAGCGGAGTTCGGGATCGAACCGCCTTCGTTCCTCTGGATCACTTCAGCGACCTTCACCTGCTCAACGGTGACTACACCTACACACTCAGCCTTAAACACACACACACACACACACACACACACACACACACACACACACATACATCTGGAGTGAACTCTGTACATAAACACCTGGAGTGAACTCTGTACAAAAAAAACATCCGGAGTAAACTATTCATTAACATCTGGAGTAAACTCTACACAAAACATCTGGAGTGAAACCTATACATAAAACATCTGGAGTAAACTATACATAAACATTCTTGAGTAAATTCTATACATAAACATCTGGAAAAAATTATATATATGAACATCTGGTGTGAACACTATGGATGATGGAGAAGGTGATGAAGCAGGAGATGAATGAGAAGGTGATGAGCAGGAGATGATGGAGAATGTAATGAGCAGGAGATGAATGAGAAGGTGATGAGCAGGAGATGATGGTGATGAAGCAGGAGATGAAGGTGATGAAGCAGTAGTGACGTGGTGGTGTGTGTAGATTACAGGTTCCTGGAGGAGACTGGACGCGTTGCTGACAAACCCAACAGAGACACTCTGCTACACACTCGCCCACGCCACAGCTACTGTGTAAGACACCGTCCCTGTGTGTGTATGTGTGTGTGTGTGTGTATGTGTGTGTATTGATTGATAGTGTACTTTGTGTGTATCTATCGAGTGTGTGTGTGTGTATTGATTGTGTTAGTGTACTGTGTGTGTGTATTGATTGTGTTAGTGTACTGTGTGTGTGTGTGTATTGATTGTGTCAGTGTACTGTGTGTGTGTGTGTGTGTGTGTGTATTTATTGTGTCAGTGTACTGTGTGTGTGTGTGTGTATTGATAGTGTCTGTGTGCTGTGTGTGTGTGTGTGTGTGTGTATTGATAGTGTTAGTGTACAGTGTGTGTGTGTGTGTGTGTGTGTGTGTTATAAAGCGTATCTCTGCCCCTTTGTTGTCCAGGCGATGCTGCTGCTGAGGAACGCGAAGGCGGCGAAGGTGAATCTGAAGATCCTGCCCAAGTCGTTCAGTCGGCGGCGAGAAAACACGTCCATCTACAACAAAATGTGAGCCTCAGCAACATTCACTAATCTACTGGAACGTCTTTAATGTACGCTGCTGAACATCACACGAGAGAACGGAAGCGTTTATGTGACAGAACAGGAGGACAGATGTGGAGTAGAGCAGATGCTGAAGTGAATCAGTTGAAGTTCAGTCGTCCCACACTGTTTATTCAGGACGTTCCTCAGGATGTTCCTCACACTCAGGATGAAGTAGTTTTTATAAACGTTGGCTTTGACCTGAAACGAGTTAAACAAGTTCTGGGTGATGAGCCACTTTCCGGAATCACTGCGAGTCATCTCATGGTGCTTCACTTTACTGTAATGCATCGTCATCCTGGAGATCTAGAGATATGGTTTTTGTCTTGAAGTGTTTAAAGAGAGCGACATCATAAGATGGAGAGAGAAAAAAAAAGGTGAAAAGATTCAGGGATGGATCACATGGTGGCGCTCTTGTGTAGAAGCTGGAGGAGTTTAGAGCTCTGAATCTCACACTCCAGCTTCTACACACATGGAGGAACCACATCAGCTCACTGCTTTCAGAGCCCTTACTCTTGACAGGGTCCACAACTGGATGGGAGAAGCTCCTAAATCCAAACTCCTCTGAGCGTGAGAAGTTCCCACAAGGTTCTTCAGTTTAGAGTTGATCAGTTTAACGTCCTGATGATGCCTGCAGCACACAACTGGGGTGTGAGGTCTTCCCAAAATCATACATTTATGTTGAATTGATGTGGATAGTTTTACAAGCTCTATGATTCTAGAGATCAGAATTCTGGAATGTTGAGTTGGGGAGATTTTTCCTGGTCATCTGGTTGGAGGGTCATAGGTCATCTCATCGTGCTGGAATAACAAACTGCAAAAGCAGTATTGAGCTGTATAGAGGTAGAACATGAGTTTCAGGAATGTTGAGTTAGGAAAATATGAGAACACCCGAGTCCGGAATTCCAGAACATTGTTGCATTCTGGGTTGATGGCCTTAGAACGTACATCTCTCCGAAACCTGGAAAAATGCATAGGATACTGATTTCTGGAAAATTAAAGGTTGTCGAATTCCTCGAATTCCAGAAGGATATTAAATTGTACACTGCGGGAATGCCAAATTCTCGAATTCCAGAACCTTTTTAAGTCAAACAATGTCAGAGTGAAAACGTTTGGAATTTCGAGTTGTACAGTCTTGGAACATGCGTTTTAGGAACGTTGCAGAATGATCGAATATCAAATTATAGAATTCCGTCTGGTTGTGAAACTGTGCAGTGTTGGAATATCAGTGTTTGGAGATTGGAGATGTGGGATGGCGATTTTAACGTGAAAAGTTCTGGAAGGTTCTGGAGTCCGTGTGACTTTGACTGGAAGTCTTTAGTCAGCGTGACCTGAGAAATGGAAAACACTCCGCACCTCATCAAACAAGTGCAACGGAGCATTAAACACAAAGACTGCATTCATGTCTGAAAGTGTGAGTCTCGAGTGTGTGTGTGTGTGTGTGTGTGTGTGTGTGTGTGTGTGTGTGTATATGTTTGTTATCATGTGTGTGTTAAAGTTGTTATGGAACGCAGACAGACCCACATATGCTCAGCAGGGAATGATGCACAGCTGGAGACACACCAGTGATGTCACACACACACACACACACACACACACTTGATCCTGAACATCTTGCACCTAATAACTTTTTCACACACATGGGGTTCGCTGTAAAAGTTCCATCAGTGGAGCTGGACGAGGTTCTGAGCGAACGTGATTCCGATGCACAATGGCGGGAATGTTGATCACATGGTTCCATGGATCAGACCGAAGGGGTTCCGATGACATATCCGTCCCCTAATTTGTCTTTATAGAGGGTTAGAAAGCAGCTGGTTTGAATCTGAGATGTTTGCTGCCAGCAGGAAAGTGAGGTGTCTGGAAAGTGCCTATAATCCAATCCGAGCACAGAGCTGTAAAAGTCTAATCCAATCTAACCTCAGTGAGCAGTCATTAGCAGGAATTCTGCAGCGTCGCATGGCGGGAACAGTGACGGAGCCTAAACACGGACACACCAGCTGGTCTCCCGACCCCGGCGCAACCTTCTGCTCTCAACGTTTGCGGCGTCCTTCTTGTTGACTTCCTGTTTCATCTGCTCGGTGACTTTCAGTAGTTTTGCTTTCAGCTTTGATCCAACTGACTTTGATACCACTGTCCTCTTGACTTTTCAGTTTTCCCTTCTTTTAGAAAGGAAACAGGAAGTGGTAGCTCAGTGGATAAGATGCTGGACTTCGTATTGGAAGGTCACAGGTTTAAATCCAAGCACCACCAAACTGCCACTGCTGGGCCCTTGAGCAAGGCCCTCGGCCCTCAGGTGCTCAGCTGTATAAGTGAGTTAACTGGCGCTCTGGAGAAAGTATCTGTTTAATGTCGTAACTATTTCAGCGTCAACATCCTGTCTCCATGTGCACGTCCTCTACACTTTCCATCGTCTGCTAAACTTTGGTACAACAGTCTTGAACATTGTGCTTCCTCTAGACTTTGTAATGACTGTCATGGCAACATCTTCTACAACGTTCTGTTTTGACTTGCCTTCGCATGTCTGTCGCATCTCGACGTGTGTTACTTCACCGATCTGGATTTGTGTTCCATCACCGTTCTTCTCTTGCGCTTCAGCTTGGTTCACGCCTTGCTGCATCACTGTTCCCCATCTCTCGAATTGTGATACAAATCTTTGGAGTTGAGGTGCAGCTCTTTTCTGGAATTGGGGTGCAGCTCTTTTCTGGAATTGGGGTGCAGCTCTTTTCTGGAATTGGGGTGCAGCTCTTCTAAAGTCTCGTGATGCGTCATCATTCTCCGGTTGCAGCTTTGCTCTCGACTTTACTGTAGACTTCACTGTGATTGTGCTTCACTTTGGGCACAACTGTTCTTTCCACTTGTGGACTGTCTGCTTGACTTCGATACAGCTGTGGTTTCGTCCTCCTGAATTGTACTTTTCCTCTCCACCTGGTTGATCTTGGTTGGTCTCCTGTTGGTGGAGCTGTGCTTTTGACTGTGGCAGCTTTGCATTTTTAGTTGGTACAAGCTGCCCTTTTTTTGCTTTTGGAACCTGTTTTGCAAATGTTTCACCTCGAGGACCAGGTTTAAGGAACCACCCTGACTGAGGGCTTCTTACAGAAACCCTGCCAGATGTTTCTGAGCAGGCAGAAAAGGGTTAACATTATTATTCTCAATCTTTTGATGTTCCAGCTTTTGGCTTTTTAGGGTTCCAAGTTTTGGTTAATCAGCCAGCGTCGGGAACACCGGCGTTCCTGATGGATGGCTCGCGATGGCATGGAGCCTTGTGGACAAATCATCGCTGAGACTTTCAGAGAAACCCAAAATTAGATTTTTTTTTTAAAACCACACATGCACAGGGACACGTGCTGCTGCGAAAAAACAAACAAAGGCTTTCCAAAAAAATAATAATAATCTCTGTGAAGAAAATGTGGTCCATCATTTTCCTAAGACTTTTCCCTAAAATAGCTCTGGCATGCGGAGTGCAGGAGCAGGAGCACTGATCCACGAGCTTGCTAACAGGCATCACGTCTAATGTTCTTAGCTTACAGTTCTCCTCACGCTGAGCGCTAAATGATCTTTTCAGTAGCGAATCCATGCTGACAATGGAATGTAGCCAAGATCGGGATTTGCTATGTAGCAAACAGGGGAAAGGGGGAGAGGGAGAAAGAGAGAGAGAGAGGTAGAGGTGTAGGGTGGCTCTCAGCAGGCAGCAAGAAGTTTCACAATGTACTGAGTACATTATATAAAAAGCAGATGTGAGCTGCACAGTGGCTGCAGATGCTTCCACACACAATCTCATCCTCTCTCCCTCTTTTTCTCTCTCTCTCTCTTTCTTTTCCTCCTCATTCCAACTTAATGTTCCTTGTTTGTTTTTTTTATGGCCTCTAAAGAATGCTAGCTTCCTGCTTTATATTTGTCGGTAGTGTCGCAGAGTTTCCCGTCTCCTCGTCGTGTATTTGGTTGTGCACCGTCGCCTCTCACTGCAGTCTCAGGGATACGGTATCGAGGTCAGCTGGAACCCTGAATGAAGCCATTTTTACGTCCGTGCGTTAAACGTCCCAGCACGAAAACCTTAGCAAGCAGAGCGACGAGGTCGTCATATTCCCTTTTCCAACAAAGCATCATGAACCCCTTCCAGTTCCTTTCTCTCATCTGAGCTTGTGGACTTCACAGTAAACCCGTTCCTCTGGATAAAAGCTAACAAAAGCAGTGTCGTCTCGTTTTTAGTGGGTTGCCAAGTCTTTTGACAAACTGGACTCGGTTTCCATGTAATTCCAAAGGGGTGCAGTGGAGTTTATGAGGTCAGGGCTCAGAGTTCTTCTACTCCAACCTCAACTAACATGCCTTCATGGAGCTAATTCACATTCATTCCATTTGGCAGAAGACTTTTATTCACTGAGCACTTGATGGTTGAGGGGCCTTGCTCAGGGGCCCAGCTGTGTCAGGTTGTTGGAGCTGGGATTTGAACTCGAATCCTTCTTTTTAGAAGTCTACCATCTTAACTGTTGAGCTACCTTCATGCTGGAACACTGTTTGGGGCTCATGGCAGTTATTCCAGTTTTAGACTACAGCAAGAATGAAGAGCGAGAGATCTCTCCTCCCCGGGAGTGGATTCCCACTCATTAGTTATTACATAACTCTTCTCTCGGTTTCTTTCCTAAATCATTTCGACTCTATGGCGCCCCCTTTTTCCAGTTTGTCATCCAGGAGGCCAGACGAAAATGCAGGGAAATGACACACAGAACAGAGCCGGGCGACTGAAGCTCAGCTGTCATGTCAACAGCTTTAAATCATCTCCCTGCAGTGAGACGTGCAGAAGAACGCGTAGACCTGTTTCGTCAGGCCTTTTACACTCTCTCGGACTTTTTTCGCATTCTTGCCCTGATATTAATGCCTCGATGTTTGTAACTCATAACTCGCTATTTCCAATTCTTCACAAATAAAGTTCTGCTTCAACTTGTAGCAGGAACCTACTGTGGGTTTCTACCTGGAATATATAATAATTGGACGTGTCAAAATAAACAGGTTGAACAAAATGATTTTAACGCCACTCATTTTATTCACGAGCGATAAACGAAGTGTGCGTTTTTGTTTGACCAGTTTTATTAAAAATATAAATAAATGAATAAATAAAAGAGGCAAAATTAAAACCCAACACACGTTTATTCACAAAGTCCTTTAATTACTCAGATCTTAAAAATAATAAACTTCACCGAAAAAATTGTTTGTAATTAATTAACATTTGTTTTACTGGTGCACGAGTTTCGAATCAGCACCAAAATCCGCCATGACGCACACGTCCGGCGCTTAAAACCGTCCGGGTGGAAACGCAGCAAAAGTTCCGTTTGGTATCCTGATGATTTCCGTGGTGTTCATGGTGTCGGTCATGTTTGATTCTAAAACTTCCTGCTTTCAGTTTTGTGGTACTGTAGAAGTGTTTATGAGAAACGGCGGATTGACTGCGACGACGCTCACAAACTGCACATCGATTTAAAGGCAATATGAAGACATCTGTTTTTCATTTTTTTGTTTGGACAGATCGGCTGTTTTCTTCTCAGTGAAGACATGAACTCTAATATCCACTTCCTGAAAGGAGCTGAAGGTGAAAGTGGAGTGATATTAGAGTGTCCTGTAATCCGGTTCTCCGAAAGCGCTGGAACGCTGGCGCCGGAACGCTGGCGCCGTTTGTGCGTTGTGTAATAAACGTTTCTTGGTGTGCGTTTTGGAAGAGATCGAGGATCATCGTGTCCAGCACTAATACAGTGTGTCTATTGTGGTCAGTTTGTCCTTCAGCATGTTCACAACATCCACATGTCCAGGACACGCAGACAAACCCACACAGTCAGAGGGGTTGGCTGGAGTTTCAGACACCGAGTCTGCTTTCGTTGGAGGAGTGAAATTACCCAGAGATCATTACATTACAAACGCACTGTTTATTCACCACTTTCTTTTTTTCTTTTCTTCAGTTTATTTTTTTCTCACTAAACCTCACTATACACACGATACACAAAGTGTCTGATACATCAGCTGGCAGGAAGGAGAGGTGTGGAGGAGGGAGGAGAGGTGTGGAGAAGAAAGGAGAGGTGTACAGAAAAAAAGGAGAGGTATAAAGAAGGAGGGAGAGGTGTACAGAAAAAAAGGAGAGGTATGAAGAAGTAAGGAGAGGTATAAAGAAGGAGGGAGAGGTGTGGAGAAGGAAGGAGAGGTATGAAGAAGGAGGGAGAGGTATGAAGAAGGAGGGAGAGGTGTGGAGAAGGAAGGAGAGGTATGAAGAAGGAGGGAGAGGTGTGTGCTGGATGTTGGTGTGTGTATATTTTGTAAGTGATGATCCATCCAATGTTGGTCCAGGTTTGGAGCAGCCACATGGTCTGGATCTCCATGAAGCTCTTTTATTGCACTTTAGTCCCTATTGTGTCTCCAAAAAGGCTGAAAGTTCTAATCCAAAATCCGATTCATGTGATGTTTCGGAGGCTTTTCCCAAATTCCTAGGATGGTACAAGTTCTTGATTAATATTAAGTTTCCATTTACACTGATGGCATCTGACAGACACCTGCTTCCAGACCGAGCTCCATTTAGCTCTTTTAGAGGGTTAAGGGCTCAAAGCACAAGCATTGGCTCTGAGATTCAAACTCATGACCTTCTGATTTAAAGTGTCTCAACCACTGATCCTCCAGTGTTCCAGGTTACAGAAACCCACCACATGAGAACTTCCTATCTGACACGTATTTTATAATTTGTGTCACAGCTTTGAATCCCACCACCTGCTGCACTGCTCACATTAACACAGAAGATCTGGAGGATGCTGGAACGTGAGAACGTCCTCCTGCCTCTCCTGCTCACTTCAGGGTCTGAACACAATCGTACACATTTGATTGGATGAGGAGACGATTGCGTCTCGTAGTTTTTGCAGACGTTTTGTTTTTGTACCGTGTAAATTTGTTCCACAGAATATTTCAGATCAGTCAAGTGCAAGTAAACACCCGAAAACGATTCGAACGCGGAATTGACACCCTGGCCCCGCCCACTTTTACCCTGCAGCTGTCTATACTCGTCCTGTCGCGGTTATTGTGTCATTCTGCAGTCATGGGAGGAAAGTTTTCTGCTGAAGATGAAGGCGTGTCGGTTTCACTGAGTCACAAGTCGGACCGTTATTTTCTCTGGAGTCTTTATCAGGGGTTCAGCAGCTTCCTGTTTCGGGGATAAGTCCGTGCTGGAACGAGCGCTTTCACAACTTATTGAGAAAACCTCCTTTTATGGATGTTCCGGGTCGGTTGTGGTGTTGGCGTCAGGCGCAGATCGATCCAACGAAAGTATTTTCCCATCCCTCGGAGGAACGCTGCCGCGGAGTCGGGTTTAGCGACGGCCCGTTTGAAGCTGATGGTTATTTTATAAACGTCTACACCCATCGCATGCCTCACATTCGCCCTTTTATTTCAACCCTGAAAATATGTGAGTGATGGAGCGCTTGTGCGTCCTCACCTGGCCCTCAGACGCCCGCCAGCGTCTCCCCGCCAAACCTCTTTTTCCATTCCAGGAGGAGGGGGGGGGCATACTTTCCATTCGAGATGATCACAACAATCCTGTTTCACCTTCACGAGCAGGCTAGCTCCAACACACACACACACACACACCTTTCCCCTGGAGTCACAGCCAAGCCTGAACACACACATAAATCCCAGAGGAATGCTGGAATACCTTCACAGGTCCACACTGGGGGAATCCCTGCCCATTCAGCGTTTGATCTGAAACTCTCCTAACTGGTTCCATCGCTGTTCCTCTACACACCTTTACTTTTATACCTTTATATTACTTTATTTGGTGCATGTTCCTCAAAGTCCAAACGCACACGCCATAAAGCTCCAGGTGTTTGAACATCTCTGCTCCCTCAGCATCTCATATGATTGGACGTAACGTCAGCATTTTATTGCCGCTCCTTTCTAAACATCCCATTCCACACCAAGTCTCCATTTGCTCTTATACAAGAAGCTCCACTCTTCTGAGAAGATGTTCCACTAGACTTTTTGGAGATTGATTCAGGCACACGTGTGTTAGTGAAGTCACATCCTGATGGAGTTGAGGAGGTTCTGAGGAGGTTCCAACTCAACATCTTCAGGATGTTGAGGTGGAACCATCCTCAGCTCCATCTGGGGGATGATCTCATTCATACAACTGAGCAGTTGAGGGTTAAAGACCTTGCTCATGGGCCCAGCGCTGGTATTTTAGTGGTGGTGCGATTTGAACTCACAACCTTCTCCACAAGGAGATGAGGTTTGATGTGTGCTGGAAGATGTGGATTGTTCCTACTACCTTACAGACTCGTCTTTTTGAAGATGATGAACTGAGCATTGGAGACTGATGTTGCTGAGCAAAACCTCCACGTAGTTAATTAATTTGGTACAATAATTAATGTCATTATAAAAAAAATTGCTTTAATATTGGTTTTAAATATTGACCAGAAGTGTAGCAAATGTGAAAATTCGCACAATTAAAATGATAAGAAAATTTGTAGTACTTTAATTTTTTTATTTCAATAAAATATTTTGTATAAGAATTTTTTTTTTTTATCATATCGGTAATTTTTTATTTTCTAATGTATTTTGTTTGTTTTATTATCCAGTCATATTGATGGATGGATGGATGGATGGATGGATCAAACGAATAAATGAGTGTAAGGAGTAAATGCTCTGCTATACAGCGATGAAACGAGTCTCTCTCTCTTTCTGTCCTCCAGAGAGAAGAAGCTCTACTGGCACCTGAAGCTCATCTTCCCTCAGAGCAATGCTGAATACACAGAGCGGTATCTCTCTCTCTCTCTCTCTCTCTCTCTCTCTCGCTCTGTCTCAATCACTCCATCATTTATTATATCAGAAAATATCCTTTGTTACACTTTTGTCTTCTTTCCAGCACTTCAGTCTGATCTACAGACCAGGTCTGATCCACTCTCTCCTTTTTTTTCTTCTTCTTCTCTCTAAGGGTTCCAGAAGATCGCGTTCTCGAGAAGATCCTCAGTAACTACATCGACCCGACCGAGTCGGATCCAGTCAAGCGACAGAAGTAAGTGCATTTAACCTGCTGAAAGTTCTCTGTTTGAAGATCGATTGCATGTTGGATGATGATCTGGTGGATCAACAGCAATTCTGCATGAATCGAGTTCATTTGCATATTTGAATCTGATTGGCTGTTGCTTTTTGTGATGCGTGAAAACTCACCTGTCGCACGTTTAAAACGGTAAAGAGCAACAGCTACAATCCTCACTTAAAAAAAAAAGCGTTTGAGATGAACAGCAGCACACATCTGTGTCAATCCTCCTGTCCACGTGTGTGTCTCCAGTCCATGTTCAGCTCTCCTGCAGAAGCCATCAGCTCCAAATATGTGTTCCAGTCCAGACCGCAAAAAGCTTTCTATTAACGTTCTTTCTCTGAGCTCGTTACGTAACATGGCCCAGGAGCACATACCGTACCTTCACTGAGTTCTCCGAGTCTGAGCCTGTTCCACCTGTCCACCAGGGGTTCTGGCGCACCACAGGAGTGATTTTCAGAGTGATTCATCATCAGAAATGCCTGGTGGAGAAGAGCTGGGGATGGAGCGCTAGTGAGGGATGGGATCTAGCCCAGGTAGATGATGCTGAGGCTGAAGGAAAGGTCTCGTTCCATGCATGGTGTTCACCAGACTCTCTCTCTCTCTCTCTCATTCCATTTCTTTCCCGTTTTGTTATCCACACCATCTCTGCAGCTCCAACCCCAAAACCCCAAACATATCTTGGCGTCTTGTTGCTTGAAATGTTCTCCTGAAGCCACGTGTGTGTCTGTGTTTTTGTTTGCTCTGGCGCCGGACCAAAAAAAAAAAAAAAACTTAATCCCGAGCGTATTTTTATCCCTCGTTCTTCGTGCAGGTCTCATCCTGAACTCTCATGCCGCCTTCATCATGCTCATGCGGTCGTATAAACCGTGCTCCCACAGCAGTTATGAGATGTAATTACACGCTTACAACATCAGCTCAGGAACAACCGCATCCTCGGAGCCTACAGCAACATCCAGAGTCGAGATCATGTTTGTTTGTTTGTTTGTTTGTTTGATGTTGCAGCTTGAAGACGTACGTTCACACGCCGTCCGATCAGCTGAGCGTCTACATGAAGTCGGAGCAGAGGCTTCCGAACTCTCTGAAGTGAGTAACTTCTTACAGACATGAGGAACAATCCAGAAACCTCTTTCTTTCTTTCTTTCTTTCTTTCTTTCTTTCTTTCTTCTTGTATTTCCCAGTAGTAAAGTCCAGGGTTTATTCAGACTTGTACGGTATTTTAATTAAGTGTGTGTGTGTGTCCCCCCCCCCCCCCCCCCCTTGCGGGGCGG
>MU579904.1:7360231-7389447 GCA_024362625.1 Silurus asotus
CGTTGAGTGACAGCTGTAGCTCCGCCCCTTTTACCCACTGTAATAGTTTGTACTTTCAGCAGCAGCTCAAAGTAATTCGAGTGTAATAACAGGAAATGGACAGAACACATGCCGGCGTTCGCTCCAAACACATGAACAGCATCTTTTCCTTCTGGGGTTTTTTTTTGCTACTCTCCAGAAGCCAATTAATAACAGGGGGGGCCGAGGGGCAGAGGGACAAGGGGGCATTTCCCTGAACTCTCACCCTGCTGCTGTCAGCAGTTTGGGTGTTTACGTACGGCTAATGAAAGAGAGAGACGATTAAAAGAATGCCTTCGGTAAAGAATTTACACACACACACACACACACACACACACACACACATCCCTCCAGGCCATGGTCTTCATTTCTTCCAGCAGTTGGATGGTGCCAGCAGCACGTTCAGATCGTTGGCAGAGCGTCGTTAGCTCACGTCAAAACCTACGTCAGTAATTAAGACTCGGTACAAAGAGTATGAGAGAGGAACGAGGGAGCGCTCCATATACGGACTTGCAGAGAGGAAGAATGAAGACAGGAGATATTACAGGAAGGAAGGATGATAAGGAGGAGGAGGTCAGGAGGTGTTCTATATGTCTCCGAGTGCAGTGTCACGCTCAGTTCTCTGCAGGTTCACTGCTGCTGTGAATGAGAAATGTAACTATAAATGGAAAAACATCATCGATTAATAAATAGAGGATGTAATGGTTGGTGAATTCAGACCATCACTGAGCAGAGTTCCATCTAGCTGCTGTGCCACAAAGCTCAGATCAGTGAAGGGCTGCGATGACGGTTGTCCTTTTGTCCAATTTCCACACGGGATCTCCAGAGCTCAAAGTCTCCATCGGGTTCTCGGTTAGGTCTCTTTACTGAAGCCGTTCCCCCCAGAATTCCAAGAGCTGGTCGCCCAGCCAAACTGAGCAGAGTTTCGGTTGTGCCAATCTTCTTTCATTTGAGAATGATGCATTGTGCTCTTGGGATTCTTCAGTGCAGCAGCAGTGTTCCTCAGCCAGTTCCTTTTGCCTCCTGGCTTGGTTTTAGGTCTGATCTGCATTGTCAGCTTCTATAGAGAGCAGCGTGTCTTTCCAAATCACGTCCAATCAACCACCTTTTCCACTGATACACTCCAGTCAAGGTGTAGAAACATCTCCGGGATGATCACGGGGGCACCTGAGCTCATTTTCAAGTGTTGTTGCAGAGGATCAGAATACTTCTGTACATGTGATATTTCAGACATTTCGAGAATTTCTGGGAAAGAAAGGGTCTGAATACTTTCTGAATGCACTGTAGTGTACACACACACACACACACACACACACACACACACACACCCCTAAAGCCTGATCCTGCTAAACGCCCTGGTTTTCCACCACAGCTCAGCAGTGTTCCCTGGCCTGAGGAGAACATAGCTGTGGTCACGGGCTCACTAGCTCGATGGCGAATGCCAGCCGTGTCCTGGCAGAACGTTTAAACGATCACTTATTGCTGCCGTTTTCCAGAAGTTTTTAACGTTTTTATAAACGCAGCAAAATCTCCACAGGCGTTCGCTCCCTGTAGATCCACACAAAGAACGTGGAGGACGTTTACAGAGCCGCCACGCCGAGACGTGAACCGCGTGAGTATCGCAGGAGGCTGGAGGTTTAGTGCAGGTTTCTTATTTTATCGTAGATCGTTAATCTGAACGTGTAGCGTGTACGGTGTTGTGGCCACGCCCCTTCTTGACCTGCTCACGTGGAAGACGTTGTCTTCGAGATGAATTGCCAATTGAACACCCGAAATCCCAGACTAGATCCAATCACTGCAGCCTGGATCTCATTTTGACGCAGTGAAACTGACCACAAAAATGGCTGCTCTTTCACTTGGCACTGTTTTTTCCTGATGATTGACTGTGTTGTGGAGCTCATCCCTGGAGCTCGTTCATCAGGGTGGAGAGAACCAGGACAAACCAGAACCACATTCACTTTTCAACTGTATTTCATTTATTTTTGGAGAACGAGTTATTTAAGATCGAACGACTGGTTCCTCCTGGATCCCGGGTCTCATCACTGCTGATTATTTTCCAAGGTCAGAGCTTTAGGGTGAATGGATCAGGAAACGTATCACCATCAGAGATGCTACTGTAGAAAACTAATCAACACCTTCTGACCAATCAGGATCCAGAGTGTTTTTTTAGTGATCATATTTGACTGAAAGTGTGTTCTCCATATGTTGCAGGTATCATGAGCTGGATTTGAAGAAAAGTCTCAGAGAGAACCTGATGTTCAAAGCAGTGGTGGAGTTCCCCGAGCTCCACGTGGTGCTGAAAGGGCACCGTGAGGAATATCTCACTCGCGTCCCAGGTAAAGATCAAACACGACTCTGGGTACAACCCGTTCCCTTCGTGCGTCCTCAGCGAAAGTTTGTTCTGTCTTTCATCCACAAGTTACTCATCGAAACGTCAACTCGACACACTCCCAAAGCTCTCCGGGGACGAATCCTGGCACCAACGCTGGGCTAAAAAGTGTCATCGTCCAAACACACGCTTCCTTTCAGGCGCTGACACAATCCAGGCCTTATTCCTGAGTGGAAACATTACTTGCGTAATTTCAGGGGCCACGTTAAAGCTGTTAATATCTCCATTAGCCAGTCTCGGTCAGGGAGGACAAAACGCTGCACACGGAGATAACGCCGGTCTGAGCGCTGAGGGTCAGGAGGGGGAGGAAGAGCAGGAAATGTTAGGGAGTTTGTACTGAAGATAAGTCACTCATCCCTTTCCCTGTTAGAGGTCTAAATGTCAAGACGAGAAAACTTTATATTGTTTCTCAATCAATCATGTAGAAATGCGGCGTCTTCTGGAGATTCGAGAAACTAATCACGAAAATAATCACTTATAAACGAGGTGGTACCAAAAAGTTTGGAGATTCGTTATTTTACTAAGTTTTCACACCATCACCTTCGAAATAGTCCCCTTGCACAGCAATACAGTTCTCCCAGCGTTCTTCTGGAACGTGTCCTGGAAGTCCTCGCGATAGTGTCAAAAGGGCGACCTTTGAGCTTCATTTTCATCTCGAGAAGAGGGCGAAGTTTGCAGAAGCCAAATCTGGCGAGTAGGGTGGGTGCGGAAGTGAGATCACTTCGTGTGAGGAGGAGCTCAGGGAACGCACGTGGTCAGAACAGCACCAGTTACTCGGCTCTCGATGTACACGGGATGGTGTCTTTTGTCACACTGACTTATGAAGTTCGGTGCTGCCCGTGACTGCGCGAGCAGCCTTGTGCTGCCATCTGTTGCTGTGTTACAAAACTAGACTCGAACCTTTTTGATACCACCTCGTATACAAGTCTGCATCCAGTTCACGACCCCTGGCTCCACAAGCCTTTTGTTAAATTCTGCCCAATGAGAAACAATCCCAGATATCCTCCTGGTCTCCTTGTCCACCTGAAATGTGATTGTGTTTATTCTAGACAGAAGCATCGTCTCGCCTCATCTCTCTTCCTCCTCAAAAGCTCAGGGAGCTCCAGAGAGACGAGCGGAGAAGGAACCAACAACGCAATCAGAGATGGAAGAAGGAGAAATCCAAAGTGAAGATGAGGAGGAGGAGAAGGCCCAGGAGGACAATCAGAATGATTCCAGGAATGTCAGTTGTGCAATCGATGATGATGATAATGATGATGATGATAAGGGTGGTAGGTCTTAAGATCCCCCACATACTTTAGAGATAGTATTGGTAACCTTGGGAGTCTTGAATGCAATGGTTCCACTTAATCACACTGTAGAAGATGCTGCTCCTGTTCCTTCTGTTTCCAGAGGAAATGATGAAGCCAGGGTGAAGATTGTGACGTCACGGATGAGAAAATGAGTGACTATAATAAGCTGCAGTTGAGTATTTCCCCATGGAGATCATGTGCTCCAGCGGGACTGGAGAACCGAGCAGTTCTGTGGGACATGTTTCGACGTAGGGAAGTGAAACACCTGCAGTCAGTCAGCGTGATCAGAGTGATCAGCGTGATCAGCGTGATCAGAGTGATCAGCGTGATCAGAGTGATCAGCGTGATCAGCGTTCTCCTGCACATCTCTGTAGAGATACTTCTCATTTGTGTTTTATGTTTATTGTTGTTCTTTTATATTGTGATTTCTCAATAAAAAGGGGGCGTGTTTAAGTGTGTGTGTTACGTTGTTTCATTTTAAAATAAAATGCATGTGTATCATCATTGTGTAGCATTGCTAGCAAATGTGTGTGTGTGTGTGTGTGTGTGTGTGTGTGTACAGTTAACAAGCTTTCGTTATGCCTACAAGCGTTCCTGCTGGTGTGTGTGTTGGAACTGCTCTGGGTCCCTGCTGTGCGTTGTGTACGTGTGTGTGTGTGTTTGTATGAAAGTGTAAGTGTTTGTTCTTCACACCTGTAGGCATGTGTTCGCTGTAGTTGTAGCGTTTCAGACAGACGCCCCTCATCAGCAGCTCTTTGATGTCTGAGTGCGACTCAGTGCTTTCCAGCCTCCTGCTGGGACGAGAGCCGATGACCTCATGGCCCACTGCTGCGCTTCCCTTTACTGCGGTGAGAAAACGTGCCCTGCGTCCGTCTGTCTGTCTGGAGGTAATTAGTCTCCTGTCTGCTTCTTCATTAACAGGTTTCTGCTTCAACCTTTTCAAAAAGGCGCAACTTTAACGCACAAACATTTTTAAAAGGTTCTAGCGGCCTCGTCGTGCCCCAGCGAGGGATCGTCGTAGCTCTCCGTAGCCGCTTCAGAATTTGGCTCGGAGTTGTCCGACAGCAGGCGTGAGTAACGACCAGGGCTTTAAAGCTCTAAGTGTGTGTACGTCATGTTTGAGGCTCACGCTGAGCGTGATTGGATTTTAATGAAGCAGCTACCGCGCTGCCAAAAAAAGCTTAGCAGCGGAACTCTATGTAGCATTGAGATTTCGAGTGGCTGAGTTCCACGTAGCATTGCTGGCGTTGGGAACGTCAGTGTTAAGCCTGATCATTTCCTTCCACTCGTCTTCTCCCAGAGTCTTCTCTCCTTCTCAGCTCTTCTCATGCCAGAGATTTGAATCAACAAAGCCGAGGTTTCTGGCTGGACCTGCTGATAGCATCCCGACGGGGTGTGTTTTAGCCAGTTTTCACTTTATATGCTTTAGGAATTAGTGCACTTTGGTCCTCGGTGTTTTGGATGAGTTTTACTCCTGGTGGGTGGCCTTTAAACCCCAAAACCCTCTTATTGCATAGCCCTCAGGTACCAGCTCTTATTCCACAACATTCTGCCCTTGACCCCATGCATATCGGAAGGTTCTCTGTCCATTCTTATTGGACAAAACTTTGCCTGGCATTCTTCCTTAGTCCACTCTTATTGGACAGTGTGTCAGTTTAGTCCACTTTTTTGGACGGTGTGTTGACATTTATTGGACAGTTTGTGTCCCTTTAGAAATGTGGTGCTCATCACCATTTTCCTGGTTTCCTTCAACATTCTGTTCTTGCCCACTCTCATTGGAGGCACTTTGTGTTATGTCAGGTTTACTTTGGGTCCAATCACCTTAGACAGCAGTTTGTTCAGTCCTATCAGACCCTGGTCTTCCTCCGCCCACTCTTCCTCATGCAGCACTTTGCTTTGGGTTTTTCTACTACCACTCTTACAGACCTAAATGTTGAATTGGTCACATTTTTCTTTGGGTTGCTGTCTTGCCCTGATCCACTTTTCCTGCACAGCACATTTAGACCTTTTATTGGACAGGCCTTCTCCTTGTTCCTCCACACAGAAATCTACATAGAAAACTGTTTTGGAACCAAGCCCCAAGGGTAGACTTCAGAATGCAGCCTGGCATTGCAAATGAATTACAGACACCGAGTGCTGGGAATAAAGCGTTTTGATGTGATTTGCTGGAAAAAATGGCTTCCATATGACAGTGTTATTACTGATATATCGGTATGTTCCAGGAGGTTGCACTTTTTCCATGTTCTGAGTGTAACATACTGGACATGCACACTGGAAAGGCAATGGGTTAGCGAGTTAGCTTTGCACTCATGAGTTGCTAACTTTATTAAAAGAGTTTTATTTATCTTTTGCGAATGTTGCTAAGTCCTGATATGTAGCTTCGCATCAGAGACCTGAGGGAGCACAGAATCAGCTAAAATCACCTGATGCAGGAGCGCAGGTCTGAGTTTGGTAAGAGAAACAACGTGCAAAAGCATTTCACCTGGTCTTTAATAGATTATTATTAAAAAAAAGGTTTGTATGGTGCACGTGTGGCCGAGGACTGTGGATGAATTCAACACCTGGCCCGTGATTCATTGTTGTTTTTGCGAGCTGATTTGATGTCTGCTCTTGTTGTGCTCTTATACATCCAATTAAGGAAGAATATTGAGGAGTACTGTGTAGCGGACACAGACGTGACTGATGTGTGATATGTAAAACCATATCGGAATCCACGTCATAAATTAGCGGAGTCATCGAGCGTGTTGTGAATGTTTAGTGTTTTCCAGTCGTCTAGCAAATAAAAATCCCAGGTATGTGTTTGTGCGAGCGCCAGGGTTGCTGTTGAGAAGAACTCGAGCTGTCAAGGTCTTTCTGGGAAGGACTGATGTAATATTGAGGAATTTATCAACTAATTTTGTGGATTTTATTGGAGGCTTGTGTGATGAGTCAAGCTTTGACAGCTGACGGTGAATTAAGCGGGCTTCAAAATGGACAGATTTGAAACACGTTGTTTTCCCTCCTCAAAGGGCTGTTTTATTGCTCTCGCAAACACCATCATCCAGGAATTAGATCAGCGATTGACCTTCTCATAAACCTGAGGGGCCTCTGAATGCTGAAATCAGAACTGCCTGGTGTACAGCATCATTAGGGGAATAAAAAATCTTGGGATTAAAGATTAAAATCTGGAAAACGTGTTAAAGTGTCGCAAACAAAAATCTATAGATTGAGAAGTTTGGTCTCTGGAGTTTCACATGTTCTCTGATGTTCTCCATTGTTCTCTGGTCTTCTCCAATGGGCTCCAGTGTTCTCAAATGTTTTCGTATGTTCTCTGGTGTTCTTACCGCTCAGAAGCATCTCGGGAAGTGATCTATAGGTGCAAGTGTGTTCCCGAGCACAGCCTTTTAGAGAACTGGCATCCCACCAGGACATTTTTTTGCCTCAAGCCCAACGTTCTTGGAGCCGGCTCCAGATCCACCGCCACCCTCTTCGGGATAAAGTGCTTACCGAAGATAAACGAGTGAAAATATCTCACTTTAAATATACAGTCAGTCACTTCTTGGACACCGTGAAACATGTTAATGACTCATTCTGTGCTCAGGGGTGTGTTTTGCGTTCGTGTCCAGCAAACACTCCCTTCTGCTGATTTCCCAATACAAACTATAAAATCAGATGCTTATTAACCAATTTGTCAGAGGCGCTGGGCTTCTAACGCCGTTTGCTTCCTGAAGCGTCCGACAGTAACGGCAGGTTTCAGAAGGTAAGCACATTTATACAACAACACAACAATGGAATCATCTCAAAAAATGTGTCTACTATATGAAGCACAAGCGGCTTTAACTTCACCACATCACAAAAAAAGGCCATGGTTTTGGCAGGGAAGATCTTAAGTCCCACCAGCGTAGCTTTGGGCTTCTTCCACACCCAGGGCTCTGCCGTCATTAGCAGCCGGTTGGATAGTGAGCGGGTCGACGTTGCCAACATGCCTAGATGGTTAAAGCTGGCATCTATCATGTTGAGTCGAGGTGGCTGCTGCGCACACTGAACGCGAAACTTCCGCTTATATAAGCCTGGAGTCGGAGCCAGGATACTGCACAGAGACGCATTACTTACATCTCCAGGTCACGTTGCGTTGGCCCTCTTTAATAACTACTGGTTATTTGGCAGCTCCTGCTTTCCTCACACTGATACACACCCATTTACATCACCCCTACTGATACATTGCACCCCCGGGTCAATAAATCAGGTTCTAAATGACTTTCACAACTAGCATCAGTTAAAGGCAGTGGCAGAAGAAGTACCCTAAACATGTACTTTCACGTAACAGTAACAGTAAAAATGATTTGCCTTCACATGTACTTAAGTATCCAAAGTACTATGATTTATTATATAATGTTCCTGTTATATTTATCACACGACTGTTTAACGTAAAAAGACTCGAATGTGAGTCTGGAGTTTCATCATTTCTTCCTCTCTAAATGTTCTGCTTGATGCTGAACTGATGCTGAACGTGTAAAACAGAGCGTGCGCTCGACCCTGATTGGTGACTCGCTGCGTGTTTCACCAGTTAAGTTTTTATCCTCATTAATAAAAAGGAACGACTGATTTCACTAAATGTAGTTGAGTAAAAAAAAAAGATATTTGACTTTGAAATGTAGTGAAGTTACAGTAAAAATCTCCTAAAATGGAAACATTTAAAAGCGACTTAAGTACAGTAACGAATTACATTTACTTCATTATTGTACACCACCGGGTAAAGGGTTCATGTTTGCATGTTACAGAGCTGCCAGCAGGGGGCGACCTAAGATGACAAAGGGGCAAGACTCTGAGCGTTGATGCCTGAAGTGGCTGTTGAAAAGAGGAAGAGCAGGCCTGGTCGTTCTCCTCTTCCTCCTGCTTGTCCTGCTGCCGGGCTCACAATAAATTACTGCGAAAGTAACTCTGCTGTTTTGAACCGAGGAGTTGTAAACGCGCTGACATCAGAGCCCAGCGCCTTCCAAACCATGGCGTAATGGCCTCTTTTCCCTCCCTGTTGGAAGCCGGACCCAAATCATGACATCGTGTTTAACAAACCTGAAACATCTTGACGGCGTAAACACTTTCGATGGTGGATGAGGGGAGAACGCGCGGCTGTCGAGGAGCTAGTGTTCTTCTCAAGGTCCACATGGTGGTGGTGATTAGTGAGAAAAAAGAAGTTTGGGCTGTTAATCAGTAACTTGCTGAGTGTTACAAGTGATTATACAACACAGCTCAGATCACAAAGACTCACCATAAAAAGGGTGTGTTCATAGCTCCCTGCTGGAAACAGCTGGGAAGTGTACGAGGCATCAGAGCTCAGAAATAGCTTCTGAAGTGTTTTCCATTCAGCATGGAGCTCTTGAGAGAGAGAGAGAGAATGGGTCCAGCTGTCTTGTGAATTTTATTTGGTCACTGGCCTGGCAGCTTTCATATCAGAATGATGGGTCTCGATCGAGTCAAACGATGAGAAAAAAAACAAAAACTAAATAAAAACGATTTAAAGGAGCCTTTGCGACTAAGGAATGCAAGGGTTTTTTGTTTTTTCTTTTGGGGAAAGATGAAGATGTGCTAACCACCTCTGGTAAACACAACCTGGGCTTCTCAGGCATGAGGTATTTTTAGAGCAAGGTCTTCCCACAGCCTCAAAAAATGAACAAGCTGTCTTCCAAATGTTTTCCACCATCTGCCGGCCATCAGCAAGTCTGCATTCCTGAGAGGTCTCCATTTCACCTGGATCAAACCTCTGTGTAGATATATCATCCCTGGGGAAGGAGGGGGTGTATGGGGGGACTGGATGGAGGACAGAGAACCAGTCGCCCCACAGTCAGAAGTAAAGATATTGCCAGTTTTAAAGCTTCTGTACGAGTCCATCTCTCTGTGCTCACACTGGATATTGTCTTTACAAGCCCAAGTGGTTTGGCAGATACTCGGAATGAAATGTTAAATCACTAAGGATGGAATAGAAGTTGTTATTGTTGAGCTCATCGTGCAGCCGTCGTTGTTACCATGTTAAATATTTTTACTGATTGGCCTGGCTTAGGATCAATTTAGCCTTCTAAAGGTTTGAATTCTGTGCCGAGTTTCAATCCTTTTGATTGCTCTTGGAGGTGTGACATTCCGTGTGAGTCTGTTCAAGCCATTAAACTCGAGTCTGAGAAAGCAGCGAGTGTGTTCAGACCTGAAAGTATCTTCTTTCTCGCATGAAAAAAAAAAGCTGTCCCACTTTGGAAATAGTTTCCCCTAAAGAGAGATTCCTGCTGGTTGGGAAGGCACTCAAGATTCCTGGCATGATTCCATGGCTTTTTACTAACGCCAAGGCTTTTAATCGTTTTGTTATTAGGTTTAGCGGAGACCTTGACTTCAGGCTGCTCCAAAGAAAGCAAGTCAACCGTTACTATGGCATTCCAGAACAAACTGTTATATAACACATCAAGCAGTTACTTGTTTTTGTCCCTTCCCCTTAAACACTGACAGTAAAATGATTGAGATGTTTTGTTGAAACTTTCGGTTCATTTCCTAAACAAACAATGAAGAGACGTCGTTAAGTTTCATAAATAAATCTTTTTTTATTTGTAACATATAAAATTAGATCATTTTACACTTTATTCCAGTATGAAAATAATCAAATAAAGTAGCTACACTTTAGATAAATAATATTAATAACAATATTAAAAACATTCAAACGTTTTGTCAACTCATTGTGTTGCTGATTCGCTGATGGAGTTGATTTTCAATAGCTGCCGAACAATATGAACGCATTTGTCCACATTGGGGAGGAATGTTACCACAAATTTGTCAGGAAACCACATCATGGTGTAATTCGTTGGTATTACAGAACCATGGTCCACAAAGTTAAGCCCTTTCAAAGAAAAATTGTGTATGTGCATATATGCTTATCTGAAGTTATACACATACGAGTCTACAGTTGAGTCATAATTTGTGTTTAGAAATCAAAAATATACATAGAAACAATTTTTTACATTAAACAACTACATTTTTTACAAATTGCTTGAGTTTACAAGTCGCTCCGAAACGAAGCTACTGAATTACTGCTCCAGTGTGGAGCGAGCATCGAAAACGCTGACGAGGCCTCAGCAAACAGTGCACTTCATCAAACTCCTCAGTTAGCAAGTCTGTGATTCCGTGGGAATCTCGAGATGGTAGTTGATTGGCCGGAAGCGGGTGAAAGTTCCCGGTTCCCAGCCATGCTGTGACTCTCCATTTCTGGCATCACTGCTGACGTCGCATCATTCTGATACAGGATTCCCTTTTCAGTCTCTGAACTTGTGGATGTCATTGAAGAGCCGGTAAAAGGGGTAAGAGGCCTCGTTGGCATGGGGGCAATTGAAGGAGCACTTGCAGGTCTCAATCAGCATCATGTTCTTGTTGAAGGTCTCGCCATCCTCGCAGCGGAATTTAACGCGTACCGTGCGGGTCTGCTGTGGGCTGCAGCAGCGGCCGTCCACGCAGGAACCGCAGTACTTGGGTCGGTACTTCTTCAGGCTGGAGCAACCTGCATAGGTGAACTTCACTGCCTGAGTGGACTTCTTGGTTCTGTTGCACTTCTTTCCTTTCTGTTTTGGAGAGAACATTCGCAGGTCAGTTAACTTTATCGACAGGCAGTCATGGATCAAATCGTATAGTTTTGTCAGACTGATTGTGATGCAGAAGCTTTGATAGATCTTACCTTAAGGCTGGAGTAAGTGGACTGGGTACAAGGACGAACTTCGCAAATCCGGCTCTCCTTGACCAGCTTGCACTCAGCATTGTTGTTGGTAACTCTGGTCGAAATGCCAGTGCCACAGGATTTGGAGCACTGAGACCAGGGAGTGGTCTGGAGAATGCACTTCTGCTCACTGAACATGTGAGATTCAGCCTGGGCTCTAAATGCTGCAGATAAATAAAGGCAAACAATTTAGATTGGATTCAATCAACGGCTTTTGAGACAATCAAAACTATTTTTAAAAGCATTGGCACCAAGCTGAAATTTGACACCTACCAGCAAGGGACTTGAGTCCGTGCCTCACGTTGGCCACCAGCTCGTTTCTGTTGGTCAGGTCGCTTTCAGTCTCATCAATCATTTCATCTTTTTCCAACAGCTTGTCTGAAGGTTCCTGCTTCGTGGCATCATCACAGACCCATTTCTCGCAGCACTGGCCTGGAATTTTGACCAGCCTGGGGTTGGCACAGCCTAGCGTTGGCAGAGACAGTTCCTGTGGGCAGAGAGGGATGCAACCCACGGCTCCATCGATACATGTGCACTGGTGTTTACAATTGGGCTGGAAGCTCTCTCCATTCTGATAGATCCTGCTGTTGTATTCACATGGTCTGCCCTCAGTCTTAGCTGTTAGGGAACAGCAGAGAATAATATTAATTTGAATTCCTATCCATAAGGCATGTGCAAGCTCAGAGCAGAGCAGGTACCAGGGAAAATAGCATATCAGTTCAAATGAAACTCACCTCGGCAGATGCCTCTTGTGGCACCCGAACTGGCCCCAAAGTTGCACTCGAGACCCTTGGTATGGTCGCAGGGCTCTGTCTGGCTGCAGTCCTCGTTCAGCTGTCGGGCGCATACCTTGCAGCAGCCGCAGCCATCAAGCACAAGGCCGACACCCGGGGCACACTGGGGTATCTCCAGTGGACAATCACACTGAGCTGGGCACGAGGAGAACACCTGAACACAAGTGAACAAGTCCAGTTAAATGAAACGATCGAGTGCTGAAACCGAACATAACATTTATCCTCCTTATCATGAGGATCTCTTTCTGGGATTTAGTTCTTTAGTCAGGGGTTCAGGGGTTTGCCCTGCAAAGCAACTGAAGCAAAGTTTCAACTCACCAAGTCGTAGCTTGTGATGACCATCACGACGAGTGGAAAAAGGAACATCTTTGCCTAATGAAGACCTCAGAAATAAAGTAAAGAAACAATAAAAAGGTTCTTCTAGTCCTTCAGCGTTATAGGTCCTTTGTTCAAGCGGCTGTCAGGAGTGTAGTTCGCTGTGTGTTTTGTCTCTCGCTCTGTTCGAGGCTGAAGCGCTGTATGAGTGTGAGGGAGTCCGAGGCTGCTTTTTATAGAGGAGCCGGTGTGCGCTGACGTCGCTCTCCGCTGAACTGGTCCGAAACTATGCGAGGAATGCTTCCTTTGGCGCGTTTTCCATCCTGGGCAAAGCACCACCCTGTCTAACTCCCTCTCTCTCTCTCTCTCTCTTCTCTCTCTCTCTCTCTCTCTCTCTCTTTCTCTCTCATTCTTTTTTTTTTCTTTTACTCTTTTAAATGACCCCCCCCCCTGGCTCTGAATATAACACCCCCTTCCTTTCTTTATTTCTTTTCTTTACCCGTTTTCTATTTTTATTGCTGCATTTTGTTTTGTTCATTTCCCAGACCCCCCGAATGAGTTTCAGTCCAACGAAAGATTTACATCTATAGAGATATAAAATATACATTCAACCTAATCAATATTCACCAAAGTCATTATTGATTCATTATTCCGCATGGATCCATATATTAATATGAGCTCAAGGAGAAAGAAATATATCTCTATAGAAACATATCCGGATATAAAAATGGTTTGTGCAGAATGATAGAAGAATCATGAGCTTTGCAAATATAAATACATACTTCAGTGAGCGTTTAACGTATAAATGAGTATTTTTTTATTACGAGGTACAGCATAAAGAAAGGCTCAGGACTCCTTTATTTTATTGATAAATAGTAAAGAGTTAATGTGAAATCAATATAAACAATTTCTATAAACAATTACGACATCGGCGTATGATATACAGTATACACACAGTTTCCAGAAAAAAAACTCGGAACTTAAAAATCTTATCAACTCATCCACCTTCATTTGTGTGTGTGTGTGTGTGTGTGTGTGTGTGTGCACATTCAGCTCCTATAATAACCTTAAAATTCACATTTCACATATACGCATATCTGTTTCTATTTCTGGACTCCAAACCCCCAACACACACACACACACACACACACACACTCTCTCTCTCTCTTTCTCTTTCTCTCCATCTCCAAGCACTTCCAGATGTGGCCTCCACACGTAACAGCACAGCCATATTTGGTATGGCAGCAGCCCTGCATTATTAACATATTTTCTCCCTCAGTTTAGTCAGCCACAAAGCATTCCTGACAGCTCCGAGGGCTCCTAAATGTGTTCTCCATGGAGGAAATTCCTCCGAGTTTCCATGCAATCTGTCCACCAGGTTTTTTTTTTTTTAGGAGAAAAAAGAACGAATGAGAAAGAGAGAGAGAGAAAAAGTGCAACTGTTACCCAGATTTCCATATAAGCCGTGTTGAGGTTGAAGTGGAACAAAAAGAAAAAAGAAAATGTGCTCTTTTTTTTTCTACAAGGTTAAAAATAAGCACTGAATTTCAGAGATTGCTGGAAAGAGCAACATGAATGAACCCAGATGAATAAACGAGTGTAGAGTGCACACAGTAACGGGATGTTCTTGCAGTTTTCCTTCAGGTAAGCTTTCTTCGATTACGCCGTGGTGCTGGTCGGGTTCGAGCTCCAGCCGTGGACTCGGGATGTGGGTTTTTTTGTCTTTTACATGAAGGTGCTGATGATTTTTGTTCAGGTTTTGAGGTCAGATATTGAGGATGAGGTGTGTGTTGTGTTCCTCAGTGATGGTAGGTGATGAGTGTTATCGCTTTGATGTACAAATCTGGCATCATTTCCGTGCGAGGACGCTAGATGGAGATGTATTGTGCTGCTCTACCAAGTCAAGGAATTTGTTCTGAGAAAGTGATTGAAGAATCTTGTGTACGGTTTGTGCAGCGGTGGAACAGTAATGAAGTAAATGTGATTCGTTACTATACATGTTCTTATTTCTGTATTTTACTGAAGTGTTTAGATTTGAGGAGATTTTACTGTAACTTCACTACATTTCACTTTTTACTCAACTACATTTAGTGAAATCGCTCGTTCCTCAGTTGAACTCGTCACAACACACAATCATCACAATCATTGTGATTTTTTTGGAAGTAGTTAATAGATCAGTGTGCTGAGAGTCACATTCGAGTCTTTACACAGAAACTGAGGTGAATAAGTGAAGAATCTTGTGATAAAAATGATCATAGGAACATTAGAGTTATAATAAATCAGCTTAAGTTCAACTTAAGTTCATTTGAAGGCAAATCATTTTGTATTTTACTGAAGTGAAAGTTTAAAGGGACACGTTTACTTTTACTGCAGTCGTATTTTACCGAGAGAATCCACTTTAACTCAAATACTTTGTGTATGGATTTTGTACTTCGTCCCCCGCTGGATGGTTTATTACTACTCATTAGTAAGTATGGAAATGGATGGAAGAGATTATGGTCTCCATGGTCCAAAATCGAGAAGACTTCTAAAAATCTGATAGTAGAAGAACCTTCTCACCATGTCTCACTAATCTGCAGTGTTGGTTTCTGCTGAGTTCTTTGCCTAAGATGGTTTAATCAGGTTACTTGTATCGTTGGAAGACGCAGCAGCTCCTCAGGCTTTCCTGTGCTATACGAAGGCCCTGACAGTGACTCATGGGTGGTGTGAGGGTTCTTGCGTTCCCCTCCCGTGTGATCTGCCCCCGACCTTATCGCAGCTCTCTCTCTCTCTCTCTCTCTCTCTCTCTCTCTCTCTCTCTCGCGTCTGAGGTCACACATGCCTGTGTCATTGGATACACAGAGCAATGCGCTCACGCGCTAACAGACGACGGGAGAATGATTGGGCAGAGCCACCCCTCCGAACAAGGATCGCTCGTTCTGCTGATGTCATGTATCCCAGAGCGATCGAGCATGCTCCCCTCACCAGATGGACTGACCACACGCTATGCCTGGACCTAATGTAATTATGATGTCACCCGAGAAACCCATCGCCGTCCTTTTCCATAGAGGACAAACTGGTTTTAGGAAGTCTTGTTGCTCTTGATCCGGGTTTTTATGCGTGATGTAGTAACGGCAGCTGTAATATTTTCCACCAGTTTTGCCCTTTCATTAGGGGAAAGGAAGAACAAAGGGCTTTTTTTTCTCCCGTTATTGATTTGAACATGTGACTCATGTGGTCTAAAAACACGTCTCATCATGGAGACCAGTCATGTTGTGAATTGTCCCTGAGTTTGTGGCTGTGGATTGTTTAAAGATGTCTCATCGGTGTCCTGTGGCATCGGCACGCCATCGTTTTTGCGCCAAAGCTTGTTTCATGTAAACGTCCCTGACCTCCAGACACGTGGGTGTGTCTCTAAATGTTCTGTATGGAGTAATATATTGGCAACAGTCTCATTAATCCCAACCCCCCCAAAAAACTGGACCAATTACACGTTTTCCCTGGAGGAAGTTCCCAGTGGGAAAACTGAGATATAACATCATTATAATCAATTCTACATCTGTTTCCGTTTCTCGGCCGGTGTCTAGGTGGACCTTTGTAATAGGGATTTTGTGTAAGCTGTGGATAAGATAAGAGGGTCAGGGGGAGCAGATAGAGCGAGGGAGCGGAAAGAACATTACGAGGTGGTATCAGAACGTTTCTACCTCTGTTTACAGGAAAGTATTTTATTTATCGATGTTTACACACTCTCACCTTAAAAATAGTGCCCTTGCACGGCAGTACCGCGCCCCAGCGTTGGCGCTGCCCTCTGTTGGCGTGTTACAAACGTTTTGATACCACCTGTGGAAGTGTGAGGTTCAACACACATAGCAGCAACAATGACCTCCTGATGTCACTTTGACCCTGAGTCAGAAGAGGAGCTGCTTTATCTTTGTTTCATTCAGCAGAAAAGAACATCAGTGATGTCACGCTATCGAGACGTGGCGTCTGTCAGGGGCTAAAGATGGAGATCTGCGTCTGGCAATACGTCTTAATATGTTTTTGTTGTGATTTTTGGGAGCAAACGCGAGCTCAGAGGTACAGAAGATTGTCAAAATATGATCATTTTCTTGGTGCTTTTCAATTTCTGTAGGCTACGTTGGACCAGGATGTGCACATCTCCTACCCTGTCTCTCTTCTTTGTATCAGTACGCAAGGACATGTCTTCATAAGATCTTCAGAACACGTCATCTAAGGTAACTCAGCAACCTGTACATGACCTGCTCTAGGACTTTCAACACTTCTTCATGTGAGATCAGGAATCGGAAACATCAAACACTCATTTGCCCTCAGTGAGATCAGGGTTGTGGATCGGAAGCGTATCCCAGTAACAGCGGTCAGGATTCAGTGATAGAAACACGTGTCCTTTAATAAACTGACACAGTTTCACACCCAGAAGAAATTATGCTTGCTGGTGGAAGGAGAACAGAGAACCTCGAGAGAACATGCAAACCTCCTCACGCTAGTTCAGAAACCTTGCACCTTGTAGCCGTGAGGCCGCAGTGCTCCTGTGTACAGCCAGGAGCTTCTTTTTAATAAGACTGAATTAACAGTGGGATTTATCGGAGTTTCATCATCTACACTCACAGATGCTGAGATGCTGAGCCATGTTTTGCAGTGGGTGTCGCTTTAAAGCAGTAAATCCAAAGGGATTTACGAGGCCAGACAGACACACACACACACACACACACACACACACACACACACACACACACACACACACACACACAGTATTAGAGCTATAAATCACATTTCCTTGTATAAGCATAAATAAAACCGGCGCATGAGCGAGACAGAGCAATTTAGATAAAGACTTAGGTGGAAAACACTACTGCTTTGAAGGCCTCGATATCATTCAGCTGTTTTCTTTTAGTGTCTCCTAGAAGAGACCAGGTGTACCTCAGTCCATTCTCCTTGAGGGAGGGAGAGAGTCTGCTGGAGGAATGGAAAAAGAGAGAAAGAGAAGGAGGGAGTGGAGTGAAGCGGAAAGACCTGTCTGAAATGGAAGAGCTGGTATGTGGGCCTTCAGGAATGTTTAGACCCGTCAGGATAATTGAGTGAATCTGGAACAAGGAAAGACAAACTTTGTTCCTGGGGTGCAGAGGAATGTGCAGAGGGACGTCTGGAGAGCAAATTCCAACCCGAGTCAAACACACACACACACACACACACACACACACACACACACACACACACACACACACACGCTGCACTCGTCTGTCCTTACACAGTCGAACCCTGCAGTAAGAGACTCGTTCAGTAATTGTACTGTAAGGATTTTTCTGTTCTTCTTCTTTATGCTCCTTCAGACCTTCTGATTTTCTTCTCAGCCTTTTGCTTTGTAACCTAAAAATAATCAGACTCAGGAACTTGTCTGGAAATGCTCTTCACCAGACCAGGCTGGATTTCTTTCCGCATCTTAAGTTTCATTAAAAGCGAGTGGATATTCGGGCCCTCAGTTGGTGAGAAGCTTTAGAGGCTGGATGATGAAGATGATGAAGATTGCAGGCAGCTGGACAGTCCAGTGGGTTTGGAAAGTGCAATCACATACTTCTGACCAGACAAACATATGACATACAAATCAGTTGGACAAACAATGTGCACTATACAGCAGAAAGATCTGCTACAGAGATCTGATCTCATCCCTACTGAACACTTTTTGGATGAATGTGAACGCTGACTGCACCCCAGGTCTCCTCACCTCACCTACAACAGTACCTGCCTTTACTTTACTAACACACTTGTGGCTGATGAACACAAATGTCCACAAGCACACTCCAAAATCTAGTGGAACCTCTTCCCAGAAGAGTGGAGGGAATTATGAGAGCAAATTGGGACTAAATGTGTAATCTGATGCTCAAAAAGAACATCACAAACTTATGACCAGGTGTCTGCAAAGCGTTGGTAATATAGTGTATGATCAAAAGTATGTGGAACCCTGAGCATCACATCTTCATGTGGTTCCTCCTAAAATTTCCCTTTAAACTAAGAGGACCAAACACTGTTTCAGCATGATGGTGCTCCCTGTGCACAGAGTGATCTTTATGAAGACTGGTTTGTTGGAGTTGAAGTTGTAGCAGTGAAGGAACCCCAGTGTCCTGCATAGACCTTCTCAAATCCAGTGACCACCTACAGTATGAAATAAACTGAAGCTGGAGCCTCCTTGACTTTTCAACACCAGTGTCACGGCTTTCATTTCACACCTCAGGCTTCAGTGATGTCCTGCATGTGTTACAGGTGTACTGTGGTGTATGTTACAGGTGTATTATGGTGTGTGTTACAGGTGTATTATGGTGTATGTTGCAGGTGTAATATGGTGGGTGTTACAGGTGTACTGTGGTGTGTGTTACAGGTGTACTGTGGTGTGTGTTACAGGTGTATTATGGTGTATGTTGCAGGTGTAATATGGTGGGTGTTACAGGTGTACTGTGGTGTGTGTTACAGGTGTATTATGGTGTGTGTTACAGGTGTACTGTGGTGTGTGTTACAGGTGTATTATGGTGTATGTTACAGGTGTATTATGGTGTGTGTTACAGGTGTACTGTGGTGTGTGTTACAGGTGTATTATGGTGTGTGTTACAGGTGTACTGTGGTGTGTGTTACAGGTGTATTATGGTGTGTGTTACATGTGTATTATGGTGTGTGTTACAGGTGTACTGTGGTGTGTGTTACAGGTGTATTATGGTGTATGTTACAGGTGTACTGTGGTGTGTGTTACAGGTGTATTATGGTGTATGTTACAGGTGTATTATGGTGTGTGTTACAGGTGTACTGTGGTGTGTGTTACAGGTGTAATATGGTGGGTGTTACAGGTGTACTGTGGTGTGTGTTACAGGTGTATTATGGTGTGTGTTACAGGTGTACTGTGGTGTGTGTTACATGTGTATTATGGTGTGTGTTACAGGTGTATTGTGGCGTGTAACAGGTGTATTGTGGCGTGTAACAGGTGTATTGTGGCGTGTAACAGGTGTACTGTGTGTGTTACATGTGTATTGTTGTGTTATTATTGTTATTGTGTGATATCCGCTCTAAATGTCCCATATATTAATACTTCATGTTTTTAATACTCTAATCATGGAGAACATATTGAAAAAAATGCTTTATGCAAATGAATCATACCGAATAATGGAATAGTTTAATGGAATAGTTTGATGGGATTGATGGAATAGTTTAATGGGATTGATGGAATAGTTTGATGGGATTGATGGAATAGTTTGATGGGATTGATGGAATAGTTTGGTTTTATTGAATATCTTTAGTTCCTTGGACTTTGTGGGTTTTTTCTCTACATGTGAACTGTTTTTTATTTTTGTGTGTGTGTGTGTGTGGGAACGGATCTGGGTGCGCGTGCACGCGCGCGTTGGTTGCGTCGGTTATCGTCGGGACGCTGTTACACGCCCACCGAGAGCGCGCGCGTCCGTCAGTCAGTGCGCGACAAGAAGCGACGGAACACAAATAAATAAATAAACAAACAAATAAATTCAACAGATCGGCGAGTTCAAAGACAAGAAGAAGAACATATTTAAAGAAATAATAAAATAACAGAGCTCGTGCTTCCGGTGGTGAGACGGCGCTGGAACTCGCTATGGCCGCGCAGATGTCGTCCGGGTTCGGGAGCTTCTCCCACGCCGTGATGCGCGATTTACCCGCGTCGTTCGCCGCCAGTGCGCTCCGGAGTGACGCCGGACAGCAGGTGGATGCGGTGCGCGCGCAGCGCGAGCACGACCACTGCGTCGACGTGCTTCGGAACCGGCTCGGTTTCGAGGTGCTCAAACTTCCGGCCGACGAGTCTCTCCCTGACTGCGTGTTCGTGGAGGACGCGGCCGTGGTGTGCGGAGACACCGCCCTGATCACCAGACCGGGGGCCGAGAGCCGCCGTGGAGAGGTACGGGGAGGGGGGGGGGGGAGGGGAGGGGGAGGGAGGTAGGTGGGCTTGGCAACGAAGCGCTTCCGGTTTCCTCGCGTTGTAGCTGTTTTCAATAGACTTATAACCTTCCCTTCCCTGTCTCTCCTTCCTGTTTCTTGTACCTGTCTCTACTCCATGTTCCTCCTACCTGTCTGTCCTACCTGTCTATCCTACATGTTTCTCCTACCTGTCTCTCCTACCTGCTTCTCGTACCTGTCGCTCCTACATGTCTCTACCTCCTGTCTCTCCTACATGTCTCCCCCACCTGTCCCTTCACTCTGAAACAAAGGAGCATCTAAGAGCAACAAATGAGTTATTTTGGACTTCTTCTTAGTTATGATGATGATGATGATGATGATGAGGTCCATTACTTTTCGGATGAGCATATCTGCAGGTGCACATCAGAGATAAGAGCAGGTGTGTGTGTGTGTGTGTGTGTGTGTGTGTGTGTGTGTGTGTGTGTGTGTGTGCTTTCAGCAGTGTAAGAGGTGTTAAAGTGAGCTTGAGATCTTCACTGCTCTGTAACATCTGCTTTCAGTTGCCTTGTACTTGTACATGTGTAATGACAATAAAGTTGAATCTAATCTAATCTAATCCAATCTAAAAGTGATAATAATAATAATGGATGATGCAGTGAAACGCTCTGTAGAAGTGATAGGTCTCGATGTGGCAGAGGGTGAAGATTAAGTACATGTTCTGACGTTTAGGAGTACTTGAAGTTGTCGTGACATCAGACCGATGTGACATCAGAACGACAACATGTCCTTGTCCTCAGCAATAAGTGACATGTAATACCATTGTCTGCCACTTGTCAGACGTCTCTTCATCACAGACGCTCGACTTCTCCTCAGTCATGTGCGCGAGACCTCACGTAGAAAGTCACTGATCGATCCATCTTAGCTCCCCGTCCTTCACGCCTGGACGCTTCGTCCAATCACAATGCTGCATGTTTTATTATTTATGTATTATTATGTTTAATTAAAGACCGGAGTCTGTTAGTGCGCAGCTTCGTCCCAGAAAGACTTCACCGAATCCCAGCACATTCCGTGGTGCACGGAAACACAGACTGGAATTTTGGAATTGTTTCCTTTTTCCAAAGCGAAGTCGTGCCGGTGGATTTTTCCTTCACTGGCTCAGGAATGAAGGTATTTTCCTAATTGTCGAGTTGCGATGTGACAAAACTGGAAACATTGTTGGACTTCAAAGCCGAAATTCTTCCACCTGCGTCTCATGCGAACGCCGTGTTCCTGAGCTGTGACGTGGATCCGCATTGTAAATTCGCCCTTTGGATTGGACGGAATTCTCTGTGTCCGTGGATGAAGCGGTGGATGCCGAGCAGACTGCGTCACACACATGCATGGATTGACATTCCTCTGCCTGGTGCGTGGTGTCTGAACGGATCTCCGGTGACTTTTCAGGAGCAGATTCAGGAAGTGTGTGTGTACATTACCTCCAAATACCTCTACTGTAACGTCTCGCTCAGCGGCTCTCCGACTCAACACACACACACACACACACACACACTGAACTCATTCCAGGCCTGGAACCTGGACATTAGTTCTTTCTCTCATATGGAGATCGGACTTCCTACAGCAGAACCAGACTCAGTTTTGGGATTGGAATGACTCATTGGAATTCATGAATTAGAAACTCTGTCCCGTATTTTTGAACTTGCCGTGTCTGGACGCTCGTCTGCTCACTTCCTGTCCTGCATTGTTGCATGTGTGTGTAAAAGTGAGAGTGTATTTATCCGGACAGAGTCTCCATCATTCCCACTGCCTGTGCCACATTCCTCTCTCTCTCTCTCTCTAACCTTCTCCGCCTCCCTCACCTCGTCCCCCGTCCACCAGACTAAACAAACCTGTGTGTGAGACGCACAGAAACATGTGCGTGTGACCTCACTACTGGATTGTTTAAAACAGAGGTACAGCTGGATAACAAATGAACGGACACACCATATAGTTGTGCAGCGAGGAAGCTTTCAGGCCACCAGAAGACGTTTAGATGCACCTTGGTAACGAATGTCTGATGTTTTAGAGGTCCAATTTTTCTTCAATTGTTCGGTGGTTTGATGATCATGTGTGTGAGTGTAATCTGCCAAAAATGTTTTGCTAGACAGGATCCGTCATTTTTAACCATCAGTAGACCTTTCAGAAGAAAAATCCAGAAAAAAACAGACAAAAATCAGGGATAAAAACAGACAAAAAATCCCAGACAAAAACAGGCAAAAAAACAGGGAACATACAGACAAAAAAACAGGCAAAAACAGGCAAAAAAAAATCTGTTGGGAAACAGACAAAAAACGGACAGAACAACAACAACAACAAAAAAACAGGCAAAGACCAGGCAAAAAAAACAGGGGAAAAAAACAGACAAATATTAGGGATAAAACCAGACAAAAAAAACAAACAAAAACAGGCAAAGACCAGGAAAAAAAGGCAAAGATCAAGGAACATACAGACAAAAAAACAGGCAAAAAATCAGGGGGGAAACAGACAAAAAACGGGCAAAGACCAGGCAAATATCAGACAAAAACCAGACAGAAATGAGGTTAATATGAGGAAAAAAACAGGCAAATATTACACAAGCACAACTGAACCTGAATAAGAGGCATGTTGGTGTTTGTTAGTACTGCAAGCACAGCTGCATCTCTCTCTCTCACACACACACACACACACACACACACACACACACACACACACACTGGTATGGAATGTAGTGTGTACTCTCAGTCTGGGACTCTGCAGTTCAGCATAGAGCAGCTCACTGTTAACAAGCAGTGGAGGTCATGAAGGTCACATGGAGTCGAACACTTCCTCCAGGTTCATTTGATTTGTGCCATTTCTTGTATAGGTGCCAAATTCAACCCGCTTGAACTCAGTATGGAGGTGTGGGAGGCTCTGGGCTGGTCTTCTTGATCTAGACCCGATCCCCTGAGGTCACTGAGGTCTGGTCTGTTGTTCTCACTGCTGAACTTTTGGCATTCAGGGATCCATATTATACACTTAAAATAGACTTTCAGCAGAATTGTGTTGTGTTTACGACTGGAGTGGTATAAAGTACAGGAGCCACACTGGTATCTGTATAATTACTCCAGTGTAGCGAGAGCTGTGGCACTACGCTGCTCTCACTCCTGTATTTCTTCTCAGCCACCAGAGCATGTTTCATACGCTGTTCCAAGATTGAATGTCAGACATCTAATTTGTCCCTCAGTTGTCAGTGTTTTGATGACCGTGGTTGTGAGTCTAATCTGTTAGAAATCTTTGCTAGATACAGTAGGAGCTGCTTCACTTTTACCATCGTCAGACCTTTCAGTGGACCCTGGCAAAGATCAGGGAAAGACCAGGCCAGACCATCCAATCAGGGGCAAGTCTGAGGGGGAAAACAGAAGAAAGTGAACGGGAAGTGAAGAGGAGTCCATTTAGACCTTCTGAATCTTCTGCATTGTCTCACAATTGTGTAAATATCGGTTGTAGATGTGTAGTCGAGTTGCAAGTTCTATTGGACGTCTTTGGATGCGGTTTCATTAACGTTCACTTGAACGATGACACTGCTCATGTGCACAAAAAGTGGGAGATCTTGAGAGGCCTACTATGGTTATATGTGAATGCTGACTGCACCACAGGCCTCCTCACCTCACCTACATCAGTATCTGACTTTACTAACACCCTTGTTCCATAAAATTGAGTGGAACATCTGACCAGAACAGTGGAGGTTATAATAAGAGCAAACAGGGACTGAATGTGGAACGGGATGTTCACAAAGCACATAATCTTATGACCCGGTGTTCACAGTGTATATGGCACTCTTGTTAAACGTATACAACTGTGAGGTTAAGTTTTAATGCTCACGTTTCATATCCTGCGAGAGAATCATCAGAGAGTTCATTTCAAAAGATAAAATCCCAGAGTTCTCACAGGAAAAACACAGGGTGGATTGAATGCACGGTTGTTGTACATTTCCACTGCGCTACCGGACTCCTCATACACTGTCAGCTGACACAGAAATGGTCTTGCGTAACGCTAGGTCTGGTTTATCGATCTTCAGCTTCCTCAGGTCTTCTGGACGTCGGCGTTGATTTAATACGTTTTGTTAAAAATATCTTTCACTGACGTTGACGTTCAGCTGCAGCTCTGATTTAGGATCGTTCCTTTAATCGCACGCTGGCGAGCTTCGTTGTGGTTTTGTGTCTTTTTCTTCAGGAGATTAATGAGTTGAATGGTTGTACCAGTTGTCCCATGATTCATACATCTCACACACACACACACACACACACACACACGTACGCAACTCTGTGCGGTAATCCAGAAACAACTGGTATGTTATGAACTAGCGTTGAGTTGTGCGTACGATGAATTTGGCCAGATTCGTATTTATGGCTCTTATCACAGGCTTCAGTATCATCACAAATCCACATGAGGGTTGCAGGAAAGACACGGGCAGCAAACTCCAACTTAATAATTCTTCCCCGGTGGACAGAAATACGAGTTTGTCTTCTCAGAGAAAAACACGTGTCTGCTTCCTTAGTCCAAAATAAAGAACTTTAGAAGACATTAGCTCTTATTTTGTCCCCCCGCTTCGTCCGAAGCACAAATCCTGCCGAAACTCTTTGTTTTTGTATAATTGTATGCAACTTTGAAGGAGTCTCCAGTGTCAGTGTGTCGTAACATTCCAAAAAAATAAAGCGGAAACTTGTTATTTGATGATTTCAGGACCCAGGAGTCCATCACAGTTTCTGTTTTGTCATTTTGAGTGTTTGTAGCTGCTGTAGTGTGCGTGAAAACAGGAACTAATTTGCCTCATGGTACATTAAATGTAACTGTAAACAGATGGAAAGTGGGTGTGGTTATACCAATCTCAGAATGTTGATCTCTAGATTAGACTAGATGTAGTCTTTAATAAAAAAGATTTGTGAGTCCCAGGCAAGTTTATACATGTTTGGTTTTTTCCTGTTTTATGAGGACCGGATGTGAAATGAATTTATTTTTATTTGTAGGGTTTTAACAGTGGCTATTCAAAAGGTCAAAAGGTTATAAACTTGACATGTCCCTCTATGAGGAAGAAACATTGAGAGGCAGTGGACTCAAAAGGAAACCCATCCTCATCCTCAATACCAAATTGTCCATTTATTAAAGTTTAGGATGTCCCCGTAATTAATACATGAAAGTGTGTGTCCACTTAACGCTCATGACCGAGGTCTGCTTAATACACAACATGTAATATATAGAATTCCTGGTCTCACACAAACACACACACACACACACACACACGCACACACACTCTGCTACACTTGTGAGGACCTTCCATTGACATAATTGTTAATGCTGCTCATTAATTTCATGCTCCACTACGACTGCTAAATTCCGTTGAACGTGAAGACAAATCTTTATATTTCTGTCCTCTTGTGAGGACCATATGATCTCCATGAAGACTTAAAAACATATCCATGTGTTCCAGTACTTGAATTTAGTTTTGTATTCTTCTGTATGTTTTTCACGTTGTGAGGAATTTCGTGTCGTGTTATTTTGCTCTCATTTACAAAGAAACAATACTGGAAGTGTAAAATCTTTCTAGATTAGTCTTTTAAATCCAAGTGGAAAAAAAAGGAAGTGGAGGCGAGTTTCTGAGATCAGACAGACCGATTCAGAGAGAAATAAAAATGTCAGGATGAGTAGGAGAGAGAGAGAGAGAGGTAGTGAGAGAGAGAGAGAGAGAGAGAGAGAGAGAGACAGGTGAAGTGAGACAGGAGCTCTGACCCTCGCTGAGTTATGACCGCAGGCGCAGGGTCTCGCCATGACATTATTTCCTCATCAAGTGCAATAAACACACACACGCACATGTCCTGGTTCTGTGTGTGTGTGTGTGTGTGTGTGTGTGTGTGTGTGTGTGTGTTTGAAGGAAACACTGACGTCAAGTGATTGGTGTTGCCTTTCCTAACCTTTGACCTTAAGGGGGGGGGGGGGGGGGGGGGTTTTGTGTACTGGGGGGGGGGGGGGGGGGGGCAGTATTTGATGACATCACCTCCAGTGGTGATGAGAGAAACAGAGATACTTCAATCTGCTCTTATCACATCAGGGCTGTGTGTGTGTGTGTGTGTGTGTGTGTGTAAGCATGAGAGAGTGAGAGAGAACCAGACAGTCTGAACTTCATCATGCATTTCTTTTTACACAAACACACACGCGCACACACACACACACACACACACACACACACACACACACACACACACACACAGAGCGAGAGCCTGTTTTCTTCATCACTACTCTGTCTGTCTGGACTTCAAACATGAGCCACTGCAAGAATGATAATGACAGAAACACACACGCAGAAAAACACGCAGTAGCTCTTTACCAGTTCCTCATTTGTGTGTGCGTGTGTGTGTGTGTGTGTGTGTGTGTGTGTGTGGTGAGGGGGCGGGACAGAAACAGCACCTGTGCCGTGCCAGAGCTTCGTAGGGGCTTGTCCCACGCTGCACATCTGCATGCCGTTCCTGTGACAACACGTCTGATCACAGAAAGACTCGCCACACACACACACGCACACACACACACACACACATATATATATATATATGTAGATCAGATATATACATTTATGATCAACATCTCAGTGTTTTATAGAGAACTCAGTTGGCCACATTGTGTAACACATAGTAACACACAACATAGTAAAGGTGTAGTTACATTAGAATATTGTTGTGTAACAGTGTAGTTACAGTAGAGTATTATTGTGTAACGGTGTAGTTACAGTAAAGTATTGTGTGTAACGGTGTAGTTACAGTAGAGTATTAATGTGTAACGGCGTAGTTACAGTAGAGTATTATTGTGTAACGGTGTAGTTACAGTAAAGTATTGTGTGTAACGGTGTAGTTACAGTAGAGTATTATTGTGTAACGGTGTAGTTACAGTAGAGTATTGTAAATAAAGTGAACGTTAAAGTAATGTAGTAGATTAGTTGATGTGTGTGCACAGTAGTACAGTATAGTAGGGTTGTGTGTAATTAGTTTGTGATTAGGGTTAGAGTATTTGTGTGTGTGTGTGTGTGTGTGTGTGTGTGTGTGTGTGTGTGTGTGTTAGTTATTGTGAATGCAGTAGAAAAAGTATTGTTTCTATGTTATAAAAAGTTTGTTAATAGGACATTAGGATGGAGTTTGGACACTGCAGCAGCTCCTGAAACTGTCTAAAGAGAGACGTTGTGTGGAGCAGGGAACGCTGATGTGACCTTCACGAGAACAATGACATCACTCCATACACGTCTCATATCAGCAACACTGTCACCTTTTTCTCTCTTCGGGAACGCCCATACGTCAAGGGTTAAGACCCCATAAATATCACCTGCTTCTGCTGAAAAGAGCGTGGACACACACACACACACACACACACACACATCCACACATCCACACGTGTGTTGTCAGTCATTACAGCTACAGAAAGGCTGATGAAGTTCAGTGGCCGGGTTTAGGGCAAGCATTGATCAGCAGGGCGAGCACAACATAACTGCACACACACACATACACACACACACACGTCATGCATGGTGTACAGAGAGTATACAATCGATTAGAACTGTAAGGAACCAGAGGACGTATGATGTTTAATGGGATATTTCGCAGGTTCTTGGTCTTCGTTGTCGTTGTTCACATTTTTGCGAGTGTTTAATTTCGTCGTGTTTTGACGGTGGTCAATGTGGTTGTCAAGGTAACAGGATATCGCGTTTCACTAGCGTGGTCCTGTCGAACAAAGATCGGTTTGTGCTTCATCACTTTGTGTCCAAACACTGCATGGATCTGGTGGAATTCAAGTTTCCACCTCCTGTGTGTGTGTCACACGCTGAGGGTTTGGGGTTTCAAACATATATAAAGTTATTCTGTAATATTTGGTTCTGTTTGATGAGTGTGTGTGTGTGTGTGTGTGTGTGTGCGTAGAAAACATGCCTCCTGTAGTCACTCTGTCCAAACATGCCTGGCTTTAATGATGTTCTGAAGCAGTGGGACGTCCTAAACACACACAGAACAATATGTGTGTGTGTGTGTGTGTGTGTGTGTGTGTGTGTGTGTGTGTGTGTGTCCTGACACACACTGTACCAGACCGTCTTTACTGTGATTGACAGACACATATTCCAGGCCCACTCCACTGTGATTGACACACAGAGGCCTCCATAAGTGTGTGTGTGTGTGTGTGTGTGTGTGAGTGAGTGAGTGAATAAATGTATAAGTGTGTATTTTTATGTGTGTGTGTGTAGGGGTGTGTGTGTGTGTTTGTGTGTGTGTTTTTAAGTGTCTGTGTGTGTATGTGTGAATGCGTGAGTGCATGTGTAGGGGTGAGAGTGTGTGTGTGTGTGTCTGTGTGTTTGTGTGTGTGTGTGTGGGCGTGAGTGAGTGAATGCATGTGAGTGCATGTGTAGGGGTGTGTGTGTGTGTGTGTGTGTGTGTGTGAGTGACTGAATGCGTGTGAGTGCATGTGTAGGGGTGTGTGTGTGTGTGTGTAAGTGCATGTGTAGGGGTGTGTGTGTGTGTGTGTGTGTGTGTGTGTGTGTGTGTGTGTGTATGTGTGTGGGTGTGTGTGTGAGTGAGTGTGTGAATGCGTGTGTGTGTGTGTGTGTATGTGTGCCTGTGTGTGTGTGTGTGTGCATGTCTGTGTGTGTGTGTGTCTGTGTGTATGTCTGTGTGTGTGTGCGTGTGTGCATGTGTGTGTGCGTGTGTGTGTGTGTGTGTGTGTGTGCATGTGTGTGTGTGTGTGCGCGTGTGTGTGTGTATGTGTGT
>MU579904.1:7389899-7404899 GCA_024362625.1 Silurus asotus
GTGTGTGTGTGTGTGTGTGTGTGTGTGTGTGTGTGTGTGTGTGTGTGTGTGTGAGCGTGAGATTTCTGGGGAATGTTAAAGAGAAAGAAAAACAGTATGAAAAGGAATGGAAATTAATACTTTAGGTAAACAGTGCAAACTCCTTTTTCCCTTTAATTCTCCTTTCTGATTTACACACACACACACACACACACACACACACACACACACACACACACACACACACACCACACACACACACCACACACACACGCAGGCTTTTAAAAGATTCCATTTCCTTTTCCAGTCCCATCTGCTACTCCACTATGGGTCTCCATAGGGAGTGTGTGTGGGGTATTTGTGTGGCCTGTAAAAACCATTGATGACTCGCTGTGACATGTGTGTGTGTGTGTGTGTGTGTGTGTGTGTGTGTGTGTGTGTGTGAGTGTGAGTGTGAGTGTGTGTTTTTGTGAACACACTGTGTGACCAGGTTGCTATTAGTAGAACAGGAAGAGGTCAGTGTTATTGATTCAGTGTGTGTCAGCTCAGTGGATTCTAAAATAAATATAGTTACACACACACACACACACACACACACACACACACACACACACACACACACAGGATCGTTATTATTGTCTCTCACATTGCTGTTGCTCACACTTGTTGCTCATCTTAGTGTCTCACATCATCTATGACTCTTTCCATATCTGTCCTCCTGTCAGTTCTGAGACTGAAACCACACACACACACACACACACACACACACACACACACACACACACACACACACATTGAATTGTGTCTGAAGTATATATATTATCCAAAGAATGTTATTTGTTCCATCTGTTTTTGTATTGCGTACCACCATTCCTGCTGTGTGTGTGTGTGTGTGTGTGTGTGTGTGTGTGTGTGTGTGTTCTGACATCACCGCCAACTTTCTGACATCACCACAGGGCTGCATTTTCTCCTCACAGACTTCTTTCAAGCTTCTGACTTTCATCCTGTGCTCGGGCCATTATGAATTCTCTCCATGTATCTGGAGAACCCAGTGATGCTGATCCTTTTGGCTGTCCAGAACCTGCCTGATTTCTCCTCATCCATCCTGATGTTTCACTTTTATATGGTGTTCTCATCCATTCACCGTTTTTGAGACTCCACATGGACGTCCCAAAGAATCATGAAATGACAGTGAATGGCAAACACTTCGTGACCATGACGACAGCTTCATCTCAGTGTGATCTTTCTGGTTCTGGTTCTTCTGTGTGTGATTTAACTTGTCATTAATGGTAGCTGACCATGAAATAATGTGATAATCCACAGCTGAGTGTGAGGTCTTACACCAATTACCATTTTGCTTCACCTCGGACCGTTCTTCACCTCCGTGTCCTGTAACTCTCACCAAGCTCTGGTAGCTCCACAGATCCACACATGCAGATCTGAACTGTACTGCAGACTCTGCCATGTCGCCCCCCGGAGCATGTTTCCGTTGCTTCCCCTCATCCGTATGGCGTCGCCTGACTCTCGAGAGCAGGAATTCAGGGAATGAGGAGTGAGAGGGAGTGGGGTGTGACCAGATCAGAAGAAACAGAAGAAGAGGAATGTAGAGAGTTGCTTTCATCAGAATTACTCCCAGTCATGCTTGCAGACATGCCTGGTGTGTGGTCCAAAGTGGAGATCAGAGGATTAATCAGGCTGATTTTTTTTGCCAATTTTTAATTAATTAGCATCGTCTGATTGTGCTGCTCATACCAGCAGGTGGCAGTCTTTTGTATCCAGGGAAACCAGAAGAGCTGAAACTGTGCATATATAAAGCGAGCAGCATTTCCACCTGCTGTGATCATCACCAACAGACTCGTGCAGCTTGTGGACAAGAGCTTAAGGACAGAAAGTGTTGGTGTTCCCTCTTTACTACATCGCCGTTAACTTTCGTCTGTTCCGGGTTGTTGTTTTTCCGCTTAGCTGAATAGCCAATCGGAGTTCTCTTTCTGGTCAACGAGCTCCGCCTCCAATTCGAAATGCAGAACACAAAACACACCAAAAAAAGTTGGGGTTTCACCTCGAAACATGTTTAGATCTGAAAGAAAGAAGTCTGAAATTTCATCTACATCAGTCCAATAAGAGATTTTCTGTAACAGCAGCTGCTTTTTATGGTGCAGGTCCAAGTTATTAGTTAAAACCCCCCCAGTGTTTCAGAAACCCCCTCTGGTATTCACTTCGTATCAGATGTTTCTGGGTTATCGATCCTGCTCGTGGTGGATCTGGAGTTCATCCTGGAAATGTTGTGTTTGAGATGGAATACACACATTTATCTTCTCGTTCATACCACATTTATGCCAACATTTATGGTCAACGTTCATGCAGAACTCCACACACACTGTTCCTGATGGGAAATCTGGGGACCCTGCAGCTGCTCCAATTAAACACCAACACCAATTAACTGTGACATCATCACAGAAGAACTTTCCCGAAATGCTGCTCGTGTCCAAATTGATAGCACTTTAACTGATTGCTGCATCGTTTCGAGTGTGTGTGTGTGTGTGTGTGTGTGTGTGTGTGTGTGTGTGTGTGTGTGTGTGTTTGCTGAAGCCACTTTATAATCATCTACTCTCCTTTTTTTTTTACTGTGTACATCAGTTAATCACTGACAAATCCAGAGCACGATTTCCTGGAATGGGATTGGACGAGTGTAAAAATGGAGAATAGGAGGAACATTTGCGCTCTTCCCATAAGTACTGTTCCGGAAAGGGGTTCTTTTTTTGACTCTATGACACACACACACACACACACACACACACAAAACATGGATCATTAATCTGATTTATACCTCTCTCTCTCTCTCTCTCTCTCTCTCTCTGCCTCGTTAGAAGTTCATTCAGAGCAGTTCCTGAGGTGCATGTGACTGCTCGGACATTACTTACCACCACCTATAGAGAGTGTGTGTGTGTGTGTGTGTGTGTGTGTGTGTGTGAGAGAGTGTGTGTGAGCTGTTGATATAATAGTAGTGTTTGATGGACCTCCTGGTGTGTGTGTGTGTATTTTTTGATGGTGCTACAGACAGAGACCACGTGTCCCTGTAGTCATATACACACGTGAGTTTCAGGCTGTCAGAAAAACGTGTGTTTCAGCCCAAAGGTCTTTAGTGTTGTGTGAAGCAGGTGTTTGTTGTGGGACGTTTTAAACAGGTGAGCATTAAACTGGTTTAAGAAAAGTGCAAGCTCGACACTTTTGTGTAAAAATACAGGGTGGTGCAGGGAAACAGGAAATTCTGGAGACCCCATGCGGTGTCTGTGATGGTATGGAACCAGTGGTGTGGAACGGAACGGAACTGCCCCCCACAATGTCCGTGCAGCATCCTGGTGTAACACATGCTGGATGTTTCCGGGACTGAAAGATGAACATTGTCAGTGCTTTCAAATGATTTAAACTGAAAGTTGATGACGCACCGTGAGACATTAGTGAGCACACATTATTAAGAAAGCATCATGAAGCAAACTAAATTCTTTCTGGCCCGTGGTGCAGCTGCAATCAGAACGTCTCATCATCACTGTCTGATGCACAACATCTGGAGGAACCTCTGGCCGTATAAGGCCTCGATGCGGTGGGTTAAAATTAGCGCAGTGATGAAACGGGGAGGAAGATTCTGAATTTGTTGTTGGTGATGAGTGTGAAGATACCCTTGTCTGACCCTTGAAGTTCTGCTCCAGCATTGAATCCATCATGCTGCAGGCTGCTGAGTGTTGGACTGCAGAATTCTCTGAGAGCAACACTGGATCTTTGGCTCGATTCCTATTATTTAACATGAACAAACAATCAAAGAAAGTCTAGCCAAGCCAGTCAGGGTTTCTGGGAAAACCCTTATTTTTTTCGAGAGAGAGATTATGGGAAACTCCATGGTTCAGCACCACATATTTCTCTTCACCTTTTTTCCTCCTGTCTTCATTTTTACTCTTTTTGGATTTTTCCATAGATGCTGAACAGGGTTCTGTGTCCAAGGCTGTTTTTTTCCCCTCTCTCATCAGGTTCTCATTTTTCCTTCATGTTCATACCTCAGGACCCCATGCTGTGCTTTCAAACGTTCTTCCATCAGGCTGCAAGCCAGAACATTCTGTAGTCCTTCTGGTGGTTCTTCTCAAGAACTCCATCACCCTCGTGTCTATGCGAGGTTTATTTATATGAGTAATTTCTGAAAATGGATTTTTTGAAAATTCCTTTTTACTGTCTGAAGTGAGAATTCTACCAAGCTCTGAGAATAAGATGGAAAATGGCCTTCAGAGACTGGAATGTTCAGATGTTGGTGGATGGAGGACATCTCCAATAAATCAAGAGGAAAGTCAAAGAGTTCTTCACAATGCACTGGATGTACTACATGAAACTCATTTTACAACAGATGATTGATTTTTTATAAACTCAGCATGTTTTTTGGAGGTCACATGACCTTAATATAGGTCACATAGTTAACATGTAATTGCTGTTCCTTTGTGAGGAACTCGATAACTTACTCCAGGAACACGCAAAAAAACAACAACTTCAGTGTAAGTATGTGTATCAAACTCTGATCTGAATAGTGTGTTTGTTCTTCATGAAAGCACCAAAACTCCATGTGCCGGCCAGATGTTCCAAAAAATGAGATGAATTTTGGTAGAAGTAGGGCCACATCTGGCATCTTTTGTATCTTTACACACACTCACACACACACACACACACACACCCACACAAGGTCAGGACAGGGCAGCCAAAAACAGACACAAGACCTCCAGTGTGTACTGAGGGATTCCCTTAAATGTTTTTTTTTCCATGTTCCTCCACCTACATCTGAAGCCCACACACTTCCATACAGGTGGAAAGCAGGTAAACTTTCACAACTAAGTGTTTAATCTTCTCTCATCTCCTTCATTTACGTCTACGCGAATGCAGATCGCCTTCATGCTCACAGAAGCTACTGGACTTTTATGTACCGCTCACGTTAACTTGTGACTAATTCCAGTGTACTAGGGTTCAGTAGGAACACTAATACCTGGAACCAAAGAACCCTGCCACTGAGAGAGAGAGAGAGAGAGAGAGAGAGAGAGAGAGAGAGAGAGGCCTTTCTTTGGCTTTTGTGTGTGAGTGTGTTAAAGAAGGACAATGTACACCAAATTCTGGTCCTGTCCCTGCACGAGGGGATGAATTAGCCATGCCTGCTTAGCCCGGAGCCTGTTAGACACATTCTTCTTCTCGCAGGCAGGGGGGTACCTTCTCGGATCACTCTGATAAGCGAACAAAACGACCCCTATTTGGCCCTATAGCCGAATGTGTGTCAGACCCTTTTGCCCTTCTTTTGCAAGACCCAAACAGTGGTGTTATACAAGCCTCCATGAAGAACAGGGATAAAGATGAAGGAGAAAAAATAGGTAGAGAAAGGAAAGGAAAGAAGAACTGTAAATTCCTCCTCAAAGCCTAATCTGATCCAGGCATCTCAGGACATTCACTGAAACCCCATTCTCACTAGTTACTGAACCTTAACGAAGCCATGGATTAGAAAAGAATAAATAAACTTTATTGGACTGTGTGTCCTTACAATGGAATTTTGTTTTCTTCTCAAATGCTGAAACACATGAAAGGAAGTAAAGGTTCAGGACAAAGGGTCAGTCTCCTGGGTGCTCCTGGAGCAGTGAGGGGCTGCAGGCCCTGCTGAAGAACCTGGCCATTGTAATAGAAGAATGGCAGTGGAACGCCTTCACTGCAGGGTGATTAACTCTTGAGCTGCCATGGCACCATCTAGCCTCCAAGATCTCCAGGTTTTAGCAGAGAGAAAAGGGGAGATCACTAATCAGACTGGTGTGAGAAATATGAATTGCTGCTTTCAGGAACATGGCTCCATTACTTTCTTACAGCAATAAAAAAAAACACAGTACTGAATCATGAAAATGGAAAGTGCAGCTTCAGGACATGTCACGAGTTCCAGAACGAATTACCAATAAGTACCAAAGTATTCGTGTATATTCATTATATTAGCAAATATAATGATATAAATTAGTGATCAGAAATAATAAATATAGCGCTCTCTGTGCAGCGTGCAGTCTCGCACAGAAAAACAAACAGCACGTGGTGCCGGTGTTTTGCCTCTAGAGGCCGCTCTTGCAGTGACCTTCTCAGCTGCTCCAGCAACGGGTGCAACCCCGGAAAAACTATCGGTACGGATGTTTGTCAGTGAGGGAGAAGAAGAGAGTAGGCAATGAGAATACCTCCAGCCTAGGATGATCTCAGCTTCAACACACTACCTAAACCACTGAGCCACCACTATCCCTGAAGTTCAGGAAAGGTGTGTGTGTTTAAATGTGGCGTGTATACGACTGGGAGGCAGAGCAGCTAAATATGAGTTGAGAAGATGATGAAAAGCAGTCAGACAGATTGGTGTAGTTGTGACAGCAGCACTGATTGGTTGTGAGATGAGGAATGTGCTGGGTAACTGATGGGCTGAACAACACACACACTCACACACACTTAAACCTCAGTGGAAAAGAGGGAGATGTAGGAAAGCAATGGAGGGTGGGAGATAAGATATCATGCATGTGGTGTAGAGTAACTGGAGCTCGGAGATGAGCACTCAGCTAAACAGGAGGGCTGTTGTGCACATAATCCTGGCCTACTTTCTGGGGCGGAGTGTAATTTTAGGTGTTTAACCTTCAGAATTATGTAAAAAGCAGAAACAGTGATGGTCCATGATGCTTCTGCTGAAGCCACTAGAGCATTACAAAAGTAACACGGTCTGAAGGAGGTATGTGGCAGTAATGGATTACACATACAAAAGCATGTGGACAACTAACATACCTGTCAACGTCTCAACAAATGTTCAGATGAGTCTGTGGAGATTTTCTCATTCAGCCACATGAACATTAGTGAAGTTGTACACTGATGCTCTGAATGTTCTGATGTTCTGGGTTTGAAGTCTGGGTCATGTGCAGGCCACTGAAGTTCTCTCACTCTGATTTTGTTAAGATTAAAAGTATTAACACTTTTGAAAAATGACAAAATTGCGTGAAATGTTTAAATTTTTTGCATAAAATGGATGTGGGGGATTTGGTTAAATCCTACTTTAGGTTAGAATTTAGCAATATGGGAAAAAAATCAGACAGAGGAGATGTTCCTCAAGTAACTAAGAAGATGATGATCAAAGAAATCGACCCTGAAGGAGTTAAACTGTGGCACCTCCAGTACTTCAACCAGGGTCCAGGGTGAAATATTTCAACTTTATTCTCGTAAGTTTGACTTCTTCCTTAAAATATTACGACTTTAATCTCGTAATCGTATATTTATATTTTTTTAACGCTAAAACCCCATCGTATTTTCTAAACCTAGACTTGCTCACAAAAACATGGTCATGCTGCGAGATGTTTGGGCCTCTAACTTCCAGTGAAGTGCAACTGTACAGTGGACTGCAGACATTCTATAGAATTCTGTTGTAACATTTTGGCGAAGAAACACATTTAAGTGTAATAGTCAGGGGTGCACATACTTTTGTAACAGTAACTTTAGATTTGCAGATTCACTGTAATCACTGAATATGAAATGAAACAGTAATAAAGGTGGTTTGTAAAGCCGACATGGAGATCTTCAGGAAGCTATTTGGATTAATGTGATATCTACTGCAGGTTGTCCAGCTCATGCAAATGATGTCCAAATCAAATCGTTCTGACGTCAAACAGAGGATATGGAATACCTCTGGAGATCTGATAGCACATTCTTATAAACGTTCTTCTTCTGTTTGGCTTTGAAACCGCCAGCAAGGGCAGCATGCAGCTCTATCTTTCATGATTTGGCTGATCAGGATGGTTTCCCTCTGCCTGAGCATTAAGTCTGTCTCCATTGTTTCCTTCCAGAGGCTTAACTCTGATGGATTACTCCTGCTATCTGTCTGAGGGATCTGGATCAGTTGTGTTTATGCTGGAGCGAGTGATAGAGTTGCAGTTGTAAATGCTGGCAGTTGTAGCATGAAGTATGCCAGTGTTTTATTTTCTACTTGGTTCTTATGACTTTGTAGTATCTCTGGAGAATCTCTGTATGTCCACCTTCTGGAGTCTCTCTGTATGTCCACCTTCTGGAGAATCTCTGTATGATCCACCATCTGGAGTCTCTCTGTATGTCCACCTTCTGGAGAATCTCTGTATGATCCACCTTCTGGAGTCTCTCTGTATGTCCACCTTCTGGAGAATCTCTGTATGATCCACCTTCTGAAGGCTCTCTGTATGTCCACCTTCTGGAAAATCTCTATTTGATCCACCTTCTGGAGAATCTCTGTATGATCCACCTTCTGGAGAATCTCTGTATGATTCACCTTCTGGAGAATCTCTGTTTGTCCACCTTGTGGAGTCTCTCTGTATGATCCACCTTCTGGAGAATCTCTGTATGATTCACCTTCTTGAGAATCTCTGTATGTCCACTTTCTGGAGAATCTCTGTATGATTCACCTTCTGGAGAATCTCTGTATGTCCACCTTCTGGAGTCTCTCTGTATGATACACCTTCTGGAGAACCTCTGTATAGTCCACACTCAGAAGGAATATCTGTATTTTCCACCAATGAGATCTTGAGCAACTGGCTATATTTGCACATTTTTCTGGACACAACCTTGAGAATATGGAAGCTGGTGGTCTCTCAGCACTGGGTTCCAACAGGAAAGGCGAAATCTTTTGAACAGACTTATTATGATAATTGTATCTGTTTATGGTGGACAAAAAGACTCAAAAGCAGGCAAATCTTTTAGAATTATTCAAACAAACCAGACTACAATGAAACTAGACTTCAGATTTATGAGACAAATATAACGCAACCTTTCAGTGGAAACCGAAGCAGAAATGGTTGAGGTTAAGGTTGAGATGTTCCTCATTTTTACTGCATATTGATTAGGAATATGGCATTCAATCAGATCCTCTGAACACTTTTTCAGAAATAATCCACAGGTCACTGTACAGTGTCACTGGCAGGTCAGTAACTTGCCTTTTACTAAACAGCAGTGTCTGAGGAACCCTGAATAATGGGTTTCACCAGGAAAGGAGTCAAGAATGCACTCTTTTCTCCGTCCTCTTTTTTCTGTTCATCTCACCTCATTTCTCTCCCCAAGGCCCTTTTAATGCGAGCTTCATCGGAGCACTAGATCACTTTATTGCACCGTGCCCTCTCCCTCCCTCCGTCTTTCTTTCTTTCTGGCAGGAGAGTGAAAACCATTCTCTGTGCCCCAGTGATCACTCACAAACTGGAATGGCAGGAATGTACCCAAAAGAGAAAGAGAGCAAAAGAAGGAGAACAGAGGGAGGTGTCCCTGGCAGTCGCTGCTAGCAGTAAAGAAGGGCACAACTCAGCAGGGACGCCATATTAAGGTGAAGCCCAGGAGCTGAAGTGTTGGCAGACTGGGAATTGTTACCATCGGAGTGATTTCGAAAGCTTCATCATCGTTAGATAAAGGAAGAGCAACGAGTTAAAGACGGGCGGACAAACGAATATGGCTGTGTATCGGCAGGAACCCGGCGGTACGATAGTCCGGGAACCTGTGTACAGTGCAAGTGTTCGCAATGTTATTACGCCACGTTACCTGCTACCTCTTAGTCGGTTTCTGGCTCGATGAGCTTTGCACCGAGATCTCGTGAGACAGAGGTTTTTACTCGGCTGGACATCACATGAACGGAACGGCAGTGAAGTGATGGAGCGGTGGAACGGCGTTGAGAAGGTCTCGCCACGGGATTGTTCAGCACACTTTCTCTACGTCTGTTGTGTTTCGTGTCGCATTTTTGCATCTAAGGTTACACAATCATAACACGAGTTTGTTTATATACAAAGATTTCCATCGAGTCCAATAAATTCATTCCAGCCGAAGAACAGAAATGCTGTTCTGTTAAATCTCTGCTTTGGTAAGCGTGAGGAATTCAAGCCGTCCTTGTGTGTAGGGACGTAATTCATCGTCAGGATGTAGCTAACATTAGCGTGCTCGCGTATACTCACCTTTCACGCTGTTGGACAGCAAACATTTATTACAGCATGTTGTGTTTGCAGTTACTTTTTTTTAACCTTGTTTGATTCGAATAGTGCAAAAAAAGGGCTTTTGGTGTTAGCATGACTAGCATGTGCTAATAAAACAGACAGTTCCTTATCTGTAGGTCTGGTGACTTTTTACCCTCAAACTCTAAAAACAAACGCAGACTTTGCGTCTTATACATGGAATACATGCTAATTCTTTCTTTTTCTTGGTAACCACATATTTATTATGTGTGTGTGTGCGTGTGTGTGTACATTTGTGTGTATGCCCACATGTGAAGCAGGCAGTGTGGGTCGGTGGGTGGCTGCTTTTGCACTATCGCAGGAAACCCGGGCCCCTGCGGTCTCCCCGCGGTCTCCCTGCGGTAGCATGCCTGCATGATGACATGCTTGGCTCGACGGGAGCCGAAGCAGGAGCGTTCGATTAGCGGTGCGATGACCTCATTCCCAGATATCGCCGTGGAAACACTGATTCGCCGCTGTAAAATCAAGGGCTCTAAGAGTAGCCAAACAGGGCTATAAATCAAACACACACACACACACACACACACGCACACACACAAATATGTATATATATATATATATACACAGCAGCACAACACAACAGATGTTTTCTTTTTTTAAGAATTGAGTTTTTACCTCAAAAAGTGTAGAATTAGGGTTTTATCATTTGGTTTTTCTCTCCTCTAGTTCACTTCCTTTGGCTTCTTTACTTCATAAAAAGTTTAACATTTCCTTTTGCAATGACATCACCCCCAGGTCTTGAGTGATGATGTCATCTAGATATCTTGGACGGCCTGGTAAAATTTTGTCAAATGCTGCTGAGGCGTCCAAAAAGGCAGACGTAATCGTTTCTCTTTTAAGACCAGGGGGCTGAAAGTTTGCAGGAGGAAAGTGTGTAACCCGTACGTAGCTGCTTTGTCTTAACCGGTAGACCAACATACACAAAAAAATAAGGGCAATCCATCAATTCATCAGATTTAGAACTAAGGTGTTAGTAATCTTAGTTTAGTAATGTAACTAACGACAATTAGTAGAAGATCGAGCTTAGCCATGTGACTCTGCTACAATGAAAATATAAATGAACTTATCTTGAAGCTTGGAGAGGAAGAGCCTCGTTTCTCTACTTTACCATCAATGGAGAAAGAAATTGATATGACTTGCATCTTATGTAACATTACCAAGCTTTCCGAATGTTTGGTCACAGGGTATTGAGACATTTGCCGACTGGAATTAGTCACGTCGAATTCTTTTCCTCATTGTTTGTTGCATGGCTGTTGGAAGCCGGTGTGTATAATGTCTACAGAATGTACCAAAGACTTGGACCTGAAAATCTTCCTACTGAAGAACAGGCTGCAGTTTCTGGGCACAGCCCAAGTCTGCGGTTCCAAAAACCACTTTTATGACTGTGTACAATAAAACAGCTGGAAGGAGCACAATAATTACCCTGGAAAGTATCGTTAAAATAGACAGCAATGGGAAAGTATGCACCTCGATGGAAATGGAGCGGAATGAAATGGACTCAAATATATTTTGAATGTAATCAAATGTCCACTGCTTTTTTTTTTTTTCTTCTTCTCTCAGACCTGTGCCATGAAGAACGCTTTGAAAGAGCTTGGCCTGAACATTGTGGAGATGACTGATGAATCAGCTACCCTGGATGGAGGAGACGTTCTTTTTACGGGTACCGACAGCAAGTCCAATATCAATATTATATTAAATACATTCACTCTACAGTCATGAAATACCTACGATCGCATGGTGACAGTAATATTTTATGATACGGATTGTCACACCTTCGTACACACCTGCTCTGTACTGGAAATACCTTGTTCTGGTTGGGAAAAGAATTTCAGGTGATCATCTGAATGGGAATTTCTGATTTGTAAATTAAAACCCAGTGAAGCAGTTGGAATGGGTTTCATTATTGTGGCCAAAATTCCATTCAGCCAGAAAATGAAAATGAGTTTATGATGGAAAAACCCCAAGTGATATCTCCTACTGTTCACCATGAACACAGCTACAGTGTAGGTCTTACTGTTGGATCAAGTTAAATAAACACTAAACCTTCATTTTTTTTACCTGTGAATCACATGGGAATGCCTCAAATCTCACGACTTCATTCCAATTGTTCCTGTTTTTTTAACTTGAAAGTATTAAATGTCATTTACTCTTATTGTATTCAGTAGACGCCCTTATCCAGAATGACTTTAAAGGGTTAAGGGTGTCGTTTAGAGGCCCGGGAGTGACAGGTTGGTCTTGGGGGATTTGAACTCACAACCTTCATATCTAAAGTCCAACGCCTTAACCACTAATCTACCACCTTCCCCCAGTGTCCCAAATGACACCTTGCCAATGGTGAAGAAACCAATATATTCTGCAAGGGCAAGGCTGTTTTTTTGTACCCATTAGGATTTATATCAGTTTGACCTTGTCTTCAGGGAGCAACCTATTTTTTCTCCAAATCAATGGTCAGTCAGTAACATCCGCACCTTCACCCACCATCTTAATTCTTTTTTTTGTGTAGCTTTTCTCTACTACTTCCTCATTACTTCCTGTAATGTAATTAAATAGAGATAAGGTGGACCAAGGATAATGGTTTGTACATTTGTGATGTCCATCATGTCTTTAGATTTTCATTCCATCCAAACAGGACCATGAGGTGAACTGTCCTGAGTTTTAAAACCATGATTATTTGGGATGAAGGCCACACTGGTGAATAAACTGTAAAGTGTAAAACTCAACTGTATCTCCCTGCAGGTCAAGAGTTCTTCGTCGGCTTGTCAGAAAGAACCAATCAAAGAGGGGCAGAGATCCTGGCAGACACCTTTAAGGTGAGCATTCACACGTTCATGTGGGCTCCTGGATAGTAAGAAAACCAGTCATAACTTTGCACATCCATGTCCTTACTTATACATACAGCTTTATTATTACTGCACAAACTTCAGAAAGCTCCACATCTGCGGTCGATTCCCACCAGACCCTTAAGAATAACAATTTGTGCAAAGCTTTCCATAAAATTTTACGCAGTAACATTTCAGACGCCACGCACCAAGATGGGGCGCTCATTCGTCCCGTATCACAACACGCCTCAGTGAAGGCTTTTATGTGCTATCTTTCCCTAATCGCTTTTCCGCTGAGGAACATCTAGTCTGCAGATGCACGGTCAAGCAACTTTAATTCCCGATTGCAAGATGGAAGGCTGGACCAGCACCATGGCATTCTTTGCTAATATGCTAATAACACAGATGACATTCGGTAGATAATGAGCAGGAAATGTATGTTTGTATTTAAAAGTGCTTAAAAAGTGCTTTTCTTATCGCTGTGTTTTTTTTACCAGCCATTACGTTAATGTTTACGGAAACTTTGCGGTTGATTTGCAGAAGCCATCAAAGGGGAATTAAAGGGAGACGCTTGTTAACGTCTGTTTTATTTTCCACAAACACGATTAGTGTGAAAACTGGGAATTCATTCTTCCCATGTGCACTTTTTGTCCCTGAAAATTGTTTTTTAAACCATTTGGTTTTTAAAGATCAGGTTTAGATAAACGATGGCGTGTCTCCGTAATGTGTTCATGCCAGCAGGTAGATTATTTGGTGTAAAAGAAAAGCATTTCAGCGGCTGTAAAGTCACTCGAGTAAAAGCTGTAATAACTGGGTTTGCAGGACTACGCTGTGTCTACTGTTCCAGTAAAGGGTTCTCTGCACCTGAAGAGTTTCTGCAGTATGGCAGGTCCGGGACTTATCGCTATTGGTTCCAGCGAATCAGCTCAGAAAGCCCTGAAGGTGAAGTATCTTTAAGAATTCTTTAAGAACTTCTAGAACGAGAAGGGAGAAGGGTTTTTTTGTCATTTGTAATGAGGAGATATGAGAGTTTGAATGGTGACCATCTAGACTCCTTAACCATCAGACTGACATCATGTGATTACAGCCTTGTTCACATGTACACGAGTTTCTCTACAACAAGCCAGGAGATGGATTGGCTTTGGTGTGAAATGGTAGCAAAAAGTTTGGAGATTTGCTCTGTTCACAAGAAAGTCCTTTATTTCTCTAGGATGGATCTGGACCTACTGAAGATAAACGAACAAATGGTTGCCTTTATATCTTACTTTCATAGTATCTTTCTCCAGCTAAGGCTCCAATACCAGCATCTTTTCTCTGGTGGTTGTCAGGACAGTGTGTGGGAGGAATGGTGTTGCTGATGCTCTCCTGCAGGGCATATCCACACTTAAAAGGGCAGCGACTCCGAGGTGCCTGCTTTTTTACGACTCTGTGCCATTCAAGCTGGTTTGTTGAGAACGCTCTGTCTTAATGACAAAGGGGCTCCAGCGAAGCTTGAACACAATCCCACATACCGGCCAAAGGGCTTTTCTGTGTCCCAAGAGACAATAGATGCTTTTTACAGCTTTCACCAGGAGATCTTATTATCTATTGTTGTGTACTTTTCGGGGGTGATTCCTGCCAAGACAACCAGCTTTGTTTATTTTTTGTTATATTTTTTGTCCGTCTCTAATATGGTTTTGCGATCACACAGACGACAGAAAAACTGCAGAAGAAAAAGGCTAAATATTGTTCTGCTGATGGGACCATCACAAATATGTTTCTGTGCCATGTTGTTTTGCCAAGTCGAATTGGGACACGACAGTGGAATGCTGGGATTTTTCCAGGATTTGGAATGCCACTGTTGCCTAAACAAATGATGAGAGCTGAAGCGCCCAAATAAACATTCAGAGCTTGGGTTTAGTCATGGAAATTTACAATATTTAGCTGGAACTTTTTCCTGGCTTGTGAAAAGTACAGTGCGTTAACATAATGTTCTTTTTGTACCTTTGAATTTTTCACCCATTTAGTTAACAAGAGAAGGTCCAAGGTTGAGTGTACCGAAGTTTTGCATTTATTTTCTTGTCCACTTGGGACAGTGGGACACTGGAAAGGCAGTTCAAATCTAAACACATCCAATGTAAAGCATGAACACAGCATGTCTGTTTCAGAGACTGGTGTTAGGAGAGTTA
>MU579904.1:7409899-7415501 GCA_024362625.1 Silurus asotus
TAAGACTTCAATTGTAGATTTTTTTATTATTTTATTTATTTATTTTCCCCCCAAAACAAAACAGCAAAACATCTGACAGCTTTAAACCGTTACCTGTAATCTGGAAAAAAAATCCAAACTACGATCCCTGATGCAGCTTCAGTGTGAATGGAACACAAGCCTATGATTGAGCCTCCACTCATTCCATATCCAACACTGTGCTTTCCTCCAAAACCTTCAATTCCTGGTCCTGTAAAACCTCCACTGTTCATCATTCTGCTAGTAATAGTAGCGTGTTAGCATTTTCTGGCCACGGCAAGCAGACCAGACAGATTTCACACTCGTCTGTATTCCAGTGCCCTTAATTCACTTCACCTCAGTGCATTTCAACCCAACATCAGGGAACATCCTGAACCCTGGCAAACCCGGACCTCACAAAAGCCTCGTCGAGATTATTCCAGCCTTTTTTTTTTAGTTGCAGGTGTGAAAGTGTGCGTTTACGTACGTGACCCGAATTTCTGATTGTTTACAATTCTTTTAGAAAAAAGCCACTAGAAGACCCTGACACTGTTCCTGCTGTTTTTATACAATCAAGAACATCAACCAGAGATTTCAGTAGCCACTAAAATTCAGGACACCAAAAATAAAGAGCTCTTGCAATGACTTCATTCTGCACCGTGTATTTATTTCTGTGTGTGTGTGTGTGTGTGTGTGTGTGTCACACTGATATACGCTTGGGTCAGGTGATACCCTCATTGTTCTGAGGTCATTCAAGTTCAGATCATTAATAGATGCAGGAGAATTTACTATTAGCTTTTACTGTAGCAAAAAATAATCCATTTATGATCAAAGCACCAGAGAAACAAGAGAAACAGAGAAAACTGAAGCATATCAGAAAAATGTTCCATGAAGCCCTGAAGTGAATCTGGAGATTTAATCGAACTGATGAAAATCAGCATCTGTTGCTCCGCTAACGTAAATGTCTGCTTAGCTCAGACTTTTCACTCCTGAGGATAAACACAGACCGCTGGATGAAGAACCATCGTCAAAACCGTCCCTCAGCCCAGTCCACCATCACCTACACAGTAAATCAGCTCTGATTCTCGTTCTTCATCTCGCTTTCTTCTGAACACGTGATGATGCTGATGTCATACAGTGTATTTCACAGCTGCCTTTCTGGCACTCAGAGGGATGATGCCATTTCCCTCAACACCTCATCCACAGATCCTGAGAGATGATGATTAGGATTAGGATTAGGAGGAGGAATGGATTTGTCCTTCTGTTGTTTAAACCAAGTGTGTGTGTGTGTGTGTGTGTGTGTGTATTATAAAAGCAGTCGAACTGAATCACTCATGGTGGAGGAGAGGCAGGGAAATAGGTATAATGTGATTATACACACACACAGTTTACGATGGAGATTTGTTCTGATGACCCCGTCGTAACTTGAAACGGTTGTAAGTTGAGACATGGCCTCGCCTACACAGGAGTCTCGAGGAATAATGATTAGTATGGGGTAGTTTACTGTACTATGTTAATAATGTTACGTCACTTAGTAAACCAGAGCAATTAACACCAGTGTAATGAATAAACGGTACAGTATGAGACGGCGGGCTCATGGACGATCTCCAGTTCGCGAGTGGAGAGCGGAGCATACGATGCTGTTGTTTTTTTTGTTTTTTTTTACCATTTTGTCGTATTGCTAATCGAAAAATCAGAAATGTTAATATACAGTATTGGTATATTCTGAAATTGTGAGAAATGTCTAGGACATTGTCGCCGACTAGTGGTGCCTCGTGGGTAGTACAACGAAACAAAATATATATTATCATCTTACTATTGACCAAAACATTACAATTAAACACCCGAACAAACATATACACCGATATTTGTTAGCTAGATAAATTAAATTACATTTATTAGCGAGATATCTCGATCTTATACAAACACATTTACAACTAAATCTCTAATCGCATCCGGGTAGAAGGTGTCTAACAGTTTCTTCCGCCGTGCAATTAAAAAATAAAAATACAATAGAAAATTTGAGAATTAGCTGCTTATTTGTTTGGTGCTATCAATTTATTTAAAAAAAAAAAAACACACAGCATTTTTGTATAAATTAAAACCCGTTTTGTGGAACCCGGATGTATTCGATAAGTTGTGACGTCATTATTCCGCGACCAATATGGCGGCGTATTTTTGTTATTGTTAAACAGTCCGAGAGCAGTTCAGGTTTAATTCAAGAATCCGCGGATTCCCTACAACATGTCTGACGAGGAGAAGGACGGAAAGGAGGAGAAGGAGGAAGGGAGGAACTTCTTCACGGCTTACAGCGACAGCGACTTGAGCGACAGCAGCAGCGACTCGGAGGCCGGAGATCTGAAATCATCTCGGAAGAGGAAGAAGCTCGATGTGACCAGCGGCGCGTTTGAAGGAAAAGCGGGATCATCTGGTGGTGAGGTGAAAACCGGAAGTGGGGGAATCCCGCTACCCAAACCGGATGAGCTTTTCAGGTCTGTGTCCAAACCTGCGTTTCTTTACAACCCTCTGAATAAAGAGATCGACTGGGAGAGCCGCATAGTCAAAGCTCCTGAAGAGGTCAGTGTCCAGTAACTAACACCTTTTCCCATTAACATCACATTCATGCGCACTTCTTCCCTCAAACTTGATAGAAGCCATGCTGAAGGATGCTGGGAAGAATCATTCCTATCAGACCAGTTAAGACACGTGACTAGCAGACATGACGTCATTAACGCAGCCATGACTTGGTGTAAATACATCCTCAGACTCATGATAGGAACCCAAACGGCTGACTGTATTTTACTCTTCAGCCTCGAAAAGAGTTCAAGATGTGGAAGAACAACGCCGTTCCTCCTCCGCAGAGCTACGAGGTGACTGAGAAGAAGGGGCCACCTCCCGGGATGGACATGGCCATCAAGTGGTCCAGCGTGTACGAGGACAATGGAGATGATGCTCCTCACAAACAAGCGGAACTGTCTCAGGTCCTACCTGACGACGAGCTGGTGCAGTCAGGTAATCAGTCTCACACACACACACACACACACACACTCACACACACACACTTTAAAAAAAAACGTTTCACAATCTTGAGTTGAACCACTCGTGTCTCTTCTAGATGATGACGAGGAGAAGGCAGAGAAGTCGTCCATGTCGGCTAAGAAGCACAGAGTGGAGACGTTCCAGCAGAAGGAAAAGAGGAAGCGCGATATGGGCCAAGCCACGTCCGATAAGAACTTTGTCGAAGAGGAAAAACGGATCCTGAGGCAGAGTTTGGAGTGAAGGAGGAGCTGACCCTCAGAGATGATTGGAGATGATTCAGAAGAAAGACTGCTTGTGTTTACACCGAGTGGGTTTCTGAGTGTTTTTGGTGTAACGGTGTATCAGATGATCTGTAGTGCATAAATACATTTCTGTTTATAGAGAAATAATAATAACAATAATAAAAGAACACAACTGGGTTTCTGATACCATCCAGAAGTGAATTATAACAAAGTGGTTTATTCTTTTATACCACAGCAATTTGGTTTTTTTTTTAGAAAAACAAAAGAAAAGTCTAAATTTCTGTTTGTCAGAATCTTTTGTTGTTTGTGACGAACGATCTGATTAAACCGAATCAGACTGAGAGTCGTTGTTGTTTCTGTTCTGTTTAACAAAATTCAACTCTTTGGAAAGATTTGTACTTAGTTTCAGTAGACCACCAGGTGGCGCTATTAGCGAAGACATCATGTAACATGTTTAATAAGCAAAGTCCTTGTTGACAACTACGGAAATCATAAGAGGTCATGCAGCATCATGATGATCATAATAATAAGCATTCTTCCTGCTGCCTCTAGAACATGATCTAAAGCCGAATTTACTGAAAAATCACGAGGAAACGATGTTTATGTCGAGATCACAAAGAAAACAAAGAGGTATTGTAACGCATGGCATCTCAGACTGCAGTAACAGCTGGAGTTCCACATCTGCATTGAGTTTCTGCTCGGGGTTTCCTCCTGAAATCATCATTTCTAGAGAGGTTAAAGGTCAAACGCACATCTCTGACTTTACACCAAACAGTTTCGCTGAAGGAGAACAATCACACCGACGGTTCCTGGGTGGAGATCAGAGCTGGGTGAAGGTGTGATTGGAAGAGAGTGAGATCAGGACCAGAGCTGCTGTACACTGGACCTCTAAACATCAAACAGCCGTGTTATTAATTCATAAATAAAGGTGTCCGATTTCTGTGCCATAAAACAAATCAAATAAATACAATAAAATAAGTGGAGAAAAATATAATAATTAATAAGCAAAGAAAGAACAAGCCACTTCTATAATAAATATCTCAGACAGACAGACAGAGAGATAGATAGATAGATAGATAGATAGATAGATAGATAGATAGATAGATAGATAGAGGGATTGATGGATGGATGGATGGATGGATGGATGGATGTGGTGAATTGAGTAGCAGGATGGTGAAGGTGAACTGGGGAAGTTTCCCCGTCACTGATTGTTTTCTCATGGTGACACACTGATTTACTCCCTGCGTGTGTAACAGAATGGATGTTAGCTGTTGCTCTGAGGGGGAAAAAAGCTCTTTTTTAAAAAACACTTAGAGCGAGACTGATGAGACTGATGGATGAGACTGATGAGACTGATGGATGAGACTGATGAGACTGATGGATGAGACTTATGAGACTGATGGATGAGACTTATGAGACTGATGGATGGAACACGACAGCAAAGCATTTTTCTTTCTTTCTACATTCCGCGACTGACGGCTCTGAAATATGTTTTGCCCTGCAGCTGCTCATATCAGGCGACTAATGAAGCAGAGACACAACTCCTTCTCTCCCGACATGCAAAATGGAGAGAGACAGAGAGAGAGAGAGAGAGAGAGAGAGAGAGAGAGAGAGTCTTATTTCTCTCCTGAAAGCGTTGCATGATCAGAGGAATTCCTGTGATATCTTTCATCAGTTTCAGAGGTGAAATTGTGATGAGTATGCATGTGATAAGACTCCTGGATGAAGGTATCTGCCCAGCCTTGTCCCAGGAACACCTCCTTTATCCTCCACATCGCTCTGTCCTGCTCCTCATCTTCACCATCATCCTGCTCACTGTGATGTACAGACAGAAGAGTTTTCTGTAGAAGGGAACGTTCAGGATCTCAGCTCCTACACAGAACACTGTTCACATTCAGACCCAGGAAAGGAAAAGATCAGACAGGACTGCGTGCCCCGGGGCCCCGGGGCCCCCACTACTGTACTACTGTTTCAGAAATCATGGGTTATTAAAAAATAATAAAAAATTCAAGAAAACAAAGAAAAAAAATGTGTGTGTGTGTGTGTGTGTGTGTGTGTGTGTGTGTGTGTCTGTGTGTGTGTGTGTGTGTGTGTGTGTGTATGTATGAGTGTGTGTGTATGTGTGTGTGTGTGTGTGTGTGTGTGTGTGTAGTAGAGAGGAGACAGTTAGTCTGACAGCAGATGATAAACTCCATCATTAGTTGAGAGAAGCAGCAGGTCGTCAGTGTGCAGTCAGATGGCTATCAGTGTCTGCTTCAGGGTTAAAGAGGAACTTAAATCACCTGCTGCATCTCTCTCTCTCTCTCTCTCTCTCTCTCTCTCTC
>MU579904.1:7423773-7448773 GCA_024362625.1 Silurus asotus
GTGTGTGTGTGTGTGTGTGTGTGTGTAAAACGTCGCAGTTATTTTCCTGATGCTCTGGGTTCTGGGGGAAAATCCAGTAGCTCATGCTTTGCTATAATGGTATTGGTGTTGAGCAAAAATTTGTGTTCTGGAGTGGAAACGGAATGATAAAGTGGTATTTCAGAATGCTGTGAGTGTGTGTGTGTGTGAGTGTGTGTGTGTGTGTGTGTGTGTGTGTGTGTGTGTGAAAGAGAGAGTTAAATTGTGTCAAGGGAATTGTTTGTTTTAGACAGGGCAACTGTTTGGCTTTTAACATATGCATACTCACAGATGTTGCTAGTGTGTGTGTGTGTGTGTGTGTGTGTAAGTAAGAATGAAAACTGCTAAAGGAGCTTGACATGAGATACAGTGGTCCTAATGATTTCCCACAATGCACTTGAGCCAATTGCAGAAGCTCCCCGCTGCTTCCTCGTTCACGTCCGCTTGCTGATCTCGGATCAGTTTCCTCGACCTCGACGGTTCCTAAATCATTCAGTGCTCGTAACCAGCCCCGATCTGTGGTCAGTTCAAAGATCTGTGCGATGCGTCCTTTCAGACGCATTCCTGCGCTATGGAAACGTGACACTCTGGGAGGGAATATTTGGCATACTCTCCGAGCGGCTCGTTTGTGTTTTGGTTACTCAACACAGGGGATATAAAAGCAGAGTTACGCATTAGTTCCAGGTCGGCTAGGGATTAGTCGTTCCGGTTAACATTAGGGTAACCTGCAGAAGAATGCTGGTTATTGATCGGAGCTGTGAATACACTCTGGAATACACGGCTCACTCTCACTTAAGTGTACGTGTGTGATAACGCAGTGCGACACTTTTTCTGAGTAATAAACATTTTATAACAAAATATGAATTATTTATTAATAAATATTTTTGTCACTTACATTGCAGCAGCTATAAACACACGTTCCCTCGTCAGCCCGTCTTTATTCTCTTTCCTGTCGTTAAAAGATGTTTGAAAAACACTTTTTGATGTAAAAAATTTATTAACACACTCTTCGACCAATCAGAATCCAGGATTCGAAACTGCTGTGGTTTAAAGATAATAATAAATAATAATATTATTATAGGATTAATAATGGAATAACAACCTCCTTCTCCTGACTCAGCAGTGTGAGCATTAGCTGTAGTGTGTGTGTGTGTGTGTGTGTGTGTGTGTGTGTGTGTGTGTGTGTGTGTGTGTGTGACTAACATGACAGTCATTGACTTGTGTCCCAGAGCTTCCTTGTTTTCCCCCTGATCTGAGAACGTCTATCCAGCACTGAGCAGAACCTTGGTGAGATTATTTCAAAGGAATGTGGTGTAGTGTTTTTGAGTTTCCCCTCAGGCATGGCCAGTTGAACTGAACATAGACCTTTGTGTGTCTGTGTATGCGTTTCTGTGTGTGTGTGTGTGTGTGTGTGTGTGTGTGTGTGTGTGTGTGTGTGTATGTCTCTGGTTCTTGAATTCCCTGCATGTGTGTGCATGCTCCTTCAGTTATGAAAAAAACCCTTCAAAAGGAACAAGACGGCATCCAACACAACACAGTCCTCAATAAAGCAACACGACCAAAGCGCTCACACACACACACACACACACACACACACACACACACACACACCCCGACCTCAGTGTGAAGTTGTATATATATATATATATACACATACATCACTCAGCAGTTCTTTCAAAGACTTTTTTCCGACACATGTAGAAATGTAAAAAAAAATTAAATGTTTTTACCTGATAAATCATTGGCTAGAAACTCAGAAGCAACACAACGTCTTATTCGCTGTTTATTTACTATTGAATTATAAACTAGCTAGTTAATGTATGCTTATAACAAAAATATCTTTATAACCCGAAACCTTTATAGCTACTTAGCAAAGTTAGTTTAGGCTAGTAGTGTAAAATCATGTGATTTTTTTGTTGACTTGGCATGGCAATGGAGTGGAGGATCCATGTGCAGGCTTTATTTAATGAAAGTGGTGAAACGAAGGGTATCTAAAAAACAGGCAAAAGTCAGGGCAGGCAGCAAACAATCACGAAACACAAGGTCCAACACGTTACAACAAAGGAACATGAAACTTGGTTTACGGGCCGATAAAAATAACAACATGGAAACACAGGACGGCATAGACAAAACATAGAACCCGTTAGTACAACAATACACAGCAATGTGTGAAAGAGAGTGTGTGTGTCCCTTTTAAAGCCCTCATGCTGGGAAAAAGAAAGAATCGGTAATTGGTTCCCAGGCAGGGGCTTCTGGGAACTGTAGTCCAAAAGGACAGTCTTGGTGGTCATAGAGCTCACTGGTCGAAAGCAGGAGGAACGACAGGGGCTGGATACATGACATTTTTATTTTAGCTAAAATAATTGTTACTGTTCAGCTGCTGGTAAACAGATTACTGAGAAAGCAATTTGAGGCAGGTTTTTAATGCTAGCTGTATGCTAACATTAGCACGTCGAAAAAAACGCTGATCGCTCGGATATTGCAACAATTTCCGTAATATTTATTATATGTACTAGCCTAAAAAGTCTGAACTAGTAGCATAGCATATGTAGCATTCGTATGGTTATGAGGGGAGTGAGGTGATGTTGGGTTGCCATAGTGACATGTCTAATTAGCAAATCATGCATATTTATATATGCAAATGAAGGTGTGGATACATTCCTTGGCCATTTTACCAGAGTCTTGGGGAAACATAAAAAGTGTGTGTGTGTGTGTGTGTGTGTGTGTGTGTGTGTGTGTGTGTGTGTTTGAGAAGAGTGGAAACCCTGGCTGAGAGAAACAATAATGCCTTTACATTCAGCATTTCAATCTGAAGAGCAGCACTTGAGCTAATCCCGCGCTAAAGCTCTGTGGTCGCGTGTGTGTGTGTGTGTGTGTGTGTGTGTGTGTGTGTGTGTGCTCGCCTCGCAAGCTTGTAACATCATACGCATTGTGTTTTTTTAGCAATGACACAGATGATGCAGTTTTTACCCTCCAAAATGCTGTAATGACACAGTCGGCTTCGCTTCCCCCATGAATATTTTTTCCACAAGTGAAAATATTTAGCCCAAAGTGTAATTAAGAGGTTGCGTGAGGCCATGTTTCCTGCAGGAATAAAGAACGTGTCATTAACACATGCACAAAAAAGAGAGAGAGCGAGAATAAAGATGAAAACAATCTTTGCAGGAGTCTTCTCCTCAGCGTGTCGCAGCAGGACTCCCCATTGGCTGACGCTTAGGAGAGAAATCCACAAAGCTCGTGTCTCGTAACCTTTCTCTTTATTTTACTGATCATAAATCTCTGGTGCTGTTGAAAAAGCGGACGTTTTCTTTCACTCTCACTGAGAATGTAATACACTCCACTTTCTCAATCCCAAAACACAAAAGCACAGACTCGTAACGGCGTCTATCACAGCGAGCCCCAGGAGGCCGAGGCGTTTATTCTGCCTCTGTCTGTTTGTTTAGGAGGAGAAGCTCTACTTTTTCATTCAAGTCTTAACTCTGTGTGTGCGTGTGTGTGTATATAAACACTTTGGATTGGTGGTATTTAGGTGTCTGTGTGTGTGTATATGTGTGTGTGTGTGTTTATATGTATGCTTGTAGAACTTTGAGAGGACCAACTGCCACCATAATAAATGCTTTGGCCTCAAGCGGACAAAAGAGAAGTGCATTTTTCAATTGCAAAAAATGAAGCTTTTGAAGGTTACTGAGGTAAAATGTAAAGTTCTTGAGGTAAAATGTAAAGTTACTGGGGTAAAGGGTAAAGTAATGGAGGTGAGGTTTAAAATTGCTGTGCTAAAACAGTTACTGAGGTAAAGTGTAATGTTACTGGGGTAAAGTATGATGTAACTGAGGTAAAGTATGATGTTACTGGGGTATAGGTTAATGTTACTGAGGTAAAGTATGATGTTACTGGGGTAAAGTATGATGTAACTGAGGTAAAGTATGTTGTTACTGGGGTAAAGTATGATGTAACTGAGGTAAAGTATGTTGTTACTGGGGTATAGGTTAATGTTACTGAGGTAAAGTATGATGTTACTGGGGTAAAGTATGATGTTACTGAGGTAAAGTATGTTGTTACTGGGGTAAAGTATGATGTAACTGAGGTAAAGTATGTTGTTACTGGGGTATAGGTCAATGTTACTGAGGTAAAGTATGATGTTACTGGGGTATTGTATGATGTAACTGAGGTAAAGTATGTTGTTACTGGGGTATAGGTCAATGCTACTGAGGTAAAGGTGCTGAGGCAAAAAGTAATGTTTCTAAGGTAAGGGATTGAGGTGCTGGGGTAAAAGATGAAAGTAAAAGTTACTGAGGTAAACTGTAATGTTACTCAGGTAAAGAAGAAAGGTGCTGAGGTGAAGGTTTGTTCCCATCGTATTATTGGTGGTGACACTCATGTTGGTGAAGGTGGTGATGGTGATGGGGTTGGTGGTGAAAATGATAACAGTGATGATGACGATAATAATGATTATGATGCTGATGATTCTCTCTATCTGTTTTTCTAGTCCCTGTGATAGAGAACCGAGATAACTGCACTCGTCCAGTTCCTCTAAACTCCATCACTGTCTCCAAAAAACGTAACTGGCTGAATCAGAGCTCCATGCGACCCTCACCACCCTCCGATGAGGATGACCACACGAACCCTTCACAATCACACACTCACACTCAAACTTGTTCCCGACCCCGTGTCCCCGTCTCCGACCCTGTCGAGGAGAACGACGCAGATGATGAGGGTGAGATCTGGTACAACCCGATTCCTGAGGATGAGGAGGATCTCCATCACGGCGAGTACAGAGAGAGAGTGTCGAGGAAGATAAGTGGTGAGGAAGGGGGCAGAGTCGCTACTTCTGCGAGGGCTTCTGGGAACTTGAATGCCAGTCATTCCAGTGAGCAGAAACATGTGTACAGAGAGAAATGCAGATCACAGGAGGAGAAACCAACAATCAAGACTACAGGTACAGGTGTCTCTCCATCCTCTCCTTTTTCACCTTTACTACATCTTTCTTGTTTTCCTCTATGTCCTTTTTTCACCTTTAGCTATCTTTTGGAACTAAAATGGACTTGGAAATCACCCAAAATGATTACACACACCTTTGTACTCTTCTGATTGATCTGATGAGCAAAAACCACACATGGAAAAAAAAATGGCTTTAGCCAAAGCTTATGTTAGCAGCATTGACACTAGTACGGGGAATAAATTAGCATAGGCCAAGCTAGTTCTATTACGATAACATTAACACAGACCTGATATTAATTTCACCGTCCTGCTAATTCCACTGTCCTGCTAATTCCACTGTCCTGCTAATTCCACTGTCCTGCTAATTCCACTGTCCTGCTAATTCACTGTCCTGCTAATCCACCGTCCTGCTAATTCCACTTTCCTTCTAATTCCACTGCCTGTTTATTCCACTGTCCTGCTAATTCCACTGTCCTGCTAATCCACCGTCCTGATTTTAGTTAAAAGTTTTAAGTTTAGTTTGTTAAAATTGTATAGTCACCTAAAGAAGTTTATAAAAGGCTGTTGTGATGTCATGTAATCGTATTGTCTGATTGGCCAATTAAATGTAGCTAAATAAAGCTTTACCCTTGATGGCCCATGAGTACCTGGTGCAACTAATGACCTTCCAACACACACACACACACACACACACACACACACACACACACACACACAATAAGTAGCCATTCCAGTTTAATTAACAGCAGACATATAATACCCTCTCTCTCTCTCTGTTGCTCTGTCTATCTCTCGTTACTTGAGATTACCCATAATCCCTTGGAGAGTAATCTGAGCTGACATGGCGTGACATGGTAAGGTGACATGAGAAGACACAAGACAATGAGTGAGATGCTCTTCTGACCTCTGTCCTATAGAAACACCATGACTCTGTGCATGGTGTACGTGTGTGTATGTGTGTGTGTGTGTGTGCACATGTGCATCAATCTGTGTGGATCTCTGTAACAGGACACTGTTCTTACACTACTCCTGCTGAATGATTTAAGGGAGGAGGAGATCCTATACATACACACACACAGACACACACACACACACACACAACACAGACACACACACACCATGCACTCCAGCACTCTAGCATGGTGTGTGCTTGTTGCTATGAATTAGACTGTTTTTACACAATTACAGCTGCAGGTGTGCAGAGAAATCAGGACCCGCTTAAGAACTAATCATTAAATCATTAATGCCAGTGGTGTTTTTGAGTGTGTGTGTGTGTGTGTGTGTGTGTGTGTGTGTGTGTGTGTGTGTTTAAAACAATCCACTGTTGCTAGCTCATATCCTGCAGTAGATAAAAGGAAGTGTTGCTTATACTATTCTCCTTCACCAATCACACTGCTAATTACAGCCTGTTTTAGACTACTCATTGTCCAAACACACACACACACACACACACACACACACACACACACACACACATCAAAACCCCCAAAACACAAAGGTCCCACTAATTTACGCGCCTCAGCATTCACACAAATGGTGTGTTACCACTACAGAGACCTTTTCAGGAACCTTTTGGAGCTGAATTAAAGCTTCAGAGTTCCTCAATGACTTCCTGGTCTTTGTTCCTAAGGAAAGTTCAGTAACAGCAAAAGAGAAGTGTGTTTGACAGCTAGGCGACGTCTGGGAGACTTCGCTTAGCAGCGCTGCATTATTACTGTGTAGTATAAGAGAAATAAAACACAGAATAGGGACTGCGTTTCAGGATTATTTTACTATTATTACTATCATTATTTTACTTTTTTATCGTAATTAAAAACTTTTCAATTATAAGAATTATAATACAATTGTTGTGATTTAGGAACAAATATTCAATTTAATTGGATATTAAAATATTTCGTATACTGGGTTGCAGTAAACTGCTGTAATTCAGACAAAACTGTTCCCTGATCCTGTGTTTGTTTGTGTGTGTGTGTGTGTGTGTGTGTGTGTGTGTGTGTGTGTGTGTGCGCGTGATGGAGCTAAAAATGGCCATGATTATGAAGGAATGACGGAATGGCATGTTTGGCTGGACAAGCTGCGTACACACACACACACACACACACACACACACAAATGCACACATTGCCTGCCAGAATATCAGAGCAGAGCAGATGACCTGAAATACAGTCAGCCACCTCTCTCTCTTTCCCTCTCTCTCTCTCTCTCTCTCGTTCCTCTCTCTCTCTCTCTCTCTCTCTCTCTCTCTCTCTATTCTATGTGCCTTCAATTTCCTTGCTCAGAATCGTTTCTTTGTTTTCCGCGTGGCGGATCAGGATCACAGAGCAGAACTGAGTTATGTGCGAGCAAGATCTGATCCAAACAAACAGAGCCGCCGTTGTAGCACGAGCCTGAAAACACACGGAGAGAAAGTGATAGAGGGAGAGACACAGTAATAGAGGGAGAGAGAGTAGGAGATGTAAACAGAAGAGAGGGAAGAGAAGGATTGCTAGAGGAAAAATGAAAGGAAATCTGATCATGCATGCCACGTGGATTTTAATAGAAAGCTGCTTATCCTGAAGGCATTCATCAGCTGTTACAGAACATCCTGACACACACACACACACACACACACACACACACACACACACAGTAATCAGTGCTGCCTTCTCCATTCCGGCTGCTCCAGTTAAGGTTCTGATCTTAAATATTAACCCTATAAGAGCTGCAGTCTGATGTCTAATCTTACCAACCTCCACAGCAATGAACCTTTTGTTAGCGCTTTCAAAGAAATTCAGTCTGATCTCATTAACTTTATTAACCATCCAGAATCTTATTAAAGTTTCTGCTTAAAGATCATCAGTCTGATCTTACACAACACTTTGATCTGAAATATACTTTGAGCTCTTCAATCTGATCCACAATGCTTTGTTCTGATGTTATTAGAAGCTCACAAAGAGCTTTAATAAGCATCAGTCTGATATTTTGCTTATCTTTCTAGATATCTAAAGAAACCTTCAGTCTGATCACAGCATTATTTCTAAATCACTAACAAATACTTACAGTCTGATACTCAGTTTTGATTGAGTCGGTCAGATCTCAGAAACATTACAATAGAAGTCCCCTCACAGAAAATGACAATCTGAACTTGGTATTTTTCTGAAACTCTTATTTTAAAAACCTTTAGTCTGATCTAACGAGTATTCAGTCTGATCTTGATCTTTCGTATATCAGTTCCAGTTTGTGATCCGTCTGGATGCCAAAGTTTGATTCCTCCATTTTGTCATCTGTGTTTTACAGAATTCCCGGAGCAAAGTGTATCTGGTTTCTCTCCTCCCTCCAGTCCAAACCCGGCTAAGAAGAGCTGCTCCATCAACTGGTCTTTACCAGAGCGTATCAAATCTCCACGCACAGTTCGCAAACTTTCAATAAAGATGAAGAAGCTCCCTGAGCTCAGCAAGAAGCTCAGTGCTAAAGGACAAACTATCGGACAAACAGAAACTAGGACCCACCTGCCAAGAGCCAATGGTCCGGCCGATCTGGGCTCAGGGGGCCTGTCTACGGCGTCCACGAGCGGCAACGTGATCTGGCGCTATCACCTGGACAGCAGTGTTTGCACGCAGCAACAGAAGAAGAGCAGTGGATTAGCTGCACCTAAATCGGCCATAAAGGGCGGGTACTTGAGCGACGGGGACTCACCGGAACTAGTCGCCAAATCGGCTAAGCACGGCTCAAGTTCGAAATCTCACCAGAAAGCGCAGGAAAAGGATTCATTTTTGAGTTCAGGCGTCTCCAAGCTAGCTGACGTGGCTTCTTTCCGTCCGTACAGCTTGCCAGAACAGGCAAAGTGTACGTCCTCATCAGCAGCAGCAGCAGCTCCTGTGTCAGGCCTCCTGAGCGTACACTTGTGCGGCGCCGAGGGTCTAAAGACGCCTCGAAGCGATGAATCGCGTCACATCTACTGCGCTATTCAAGTCGACGAGACAAAGCGAGCACGCACGGCTTTGCTTCCCTGCCATGCTGACTTTCTCGCCATGGACCACACTTTCCAACTGGAGCTGGAGGAAGCTCAGCGCCTCCGCCTCGTCCTCTTCGGCTGCGAGGCGACCACAGCGCCGAGGAGGCAGCGAGTGTGTTGCCACGGAGCCGTATCGCTGGCGCCGCTCTTCAGGACGGCAAATGCCGGACGTGCCCACAGGCTTGCAGTGCGCCTCGAACCACGGGGAGTCATCTACGTCAAACTGGGATTGACGGAACGGCGGCAGAGCTTGACCGAAGGGAACGAGTCGGAGAAAGAGCGACAGAGGGAGGTGTTCGGAGTGGATGCGGCACGAGTGGTGGAGCGCGAGGCCACAGGGCTCATGGTACCCCTCATCATTGAAAAGTCCATTGGCGAGATTGAAAGGAGAGGATGTCAGGTGAGTGCATGTGTGGTTTTCTGGTGACAAAACACCTCAGTCCTATTGGTTGTCAACATTTTCTGACTTGCGTAAATTTCAACTTCATGCCAGAAATAAGGGAGTAACGGTACACGTATTCGTACCAAACAGTTTCGGTTGTAGTGTTGTTTGCCCCGCCCACTTTTTAGGACACAAAAGTTTTTCCATCTTAACCCATGGTTGTTATATTGTGACATCATAACTACAAGCATGAACATTCGTAGTATTTACAAGCACATTGTTAATCGTGGCAGAAACTCGCTGAATAATTAATAATGTACACTAATTCATTTCACAGCCGGAAGTTCGGGGGACGTGTCCTCCTGGGCTCACATGCATTAAAGTCTGGCCTCCGATTTACTTTTATTTGATTCGAAAGAATAGAAGCTGTGAGCGATTGTTAAGTAGCGGTGTGTGTTTGTAGAGTTCAGACTGCAGTAAAATTGCAGTAAAAACTGTTACACACACTTACACACACACACACACACACATATGCAGGGTCTCTGTAAAGGTTGTGTATCCAGGCCCCTCGCCAGGCCTTTAGCTATTCATCTCTTGTTCGCTGTCTCTCTAACTTAAACACATGTAGCTCACACACACACACACACACACACACACACACACTCTCTCTTTTGTCCGCAGTCCTGCTATAGCTAAAGCACAGGAAGTTTCTTCCCCTAAACCCTTTTTCTTTCCATGGAAGTGTTTAAGGTGATCCCAAATCAGTCTGTAAATGGACCACAGGTTTTTTGCTTTATGTTCTGTGTCTCCAAAAGACAACCATGAGGAAAGGAGACATTGAGAACAGTTTTTCTTTAGTGTCACATCCGAGCAGTAGAACGTCGTTTCCTTTATATTGTTTAAAGAACATTTAAATCATGAGATGTTTGCTTTCATTTCCAACAAATCCAGTGGTTTTCTGTGAGAGTTTCCGACCTCGTGCCCGTCTTTGTGAAGCAGGCGGACAATATAGCGTGAAAGATATGCAAATCAGAAATTGTTGTTGAGGAAAAATGGAGCAACGGTGTCACGTAGAAATTTACAACCGATGTGGGGTTTTTCTGCAGGTCATTGGCGCGCATGCTAATAAGCTAAGCTGATTAGATTTCCGAGTGTAGCGACCGAAGCGCTCGGTGACGCAACTCTGTGTTCTCCACACACACCTCGATCTCTAATGATAGTCACAAAACCGCCGGAATAGCTCAATACCTCAGTTTCTTCTCCCTTCATGTTTCAAGCCTTTCTGAGGCGATTCTTTCACCTTGCAGAGACGTTTTCTAAAGATTTACTGTATTAATTAATCCCTATATGCATAATCCGGAGTTTTGTTGCTAATTGGTGGTTACCAGCTTGTAAAAGTTAACAGTTTTTCGTTAGTTTTCCCTCTGTCCCCTCCCCCTACTTCAGCTACCTCTGAGAGAAAATGCAGTAATAATCACAGTTTCAGTTTCTGTTTTGCTAATCACAAATCTCGCGTCATAGCTGGTAGTCATGGTAACATCACAGATCTTTTTCTTATATATTGTGTTTATTATATTCATAAATATATCTAACGCTGCTTGTGTGTGTGTATGTGTGTGTGTGTGTGTGTGTGTGTGTGTGTGTGTGTGTTTTCAGGTGGTAGGACTATATCGTTTGTGCGGCTCAGCCGCCGTCAAGAAGGAGCTGAGGGAGGCGTTTGAGAGAGACAGCCACGCCGTCGAGCTGTCAGAGAACAACTACCCCGACATCAATGTCATCACAGGTAACACACACACACACACACACCACGTATACACACTAAGACACACACATACACAGTTGCGCTTCATGGCTAATTTTGAAAAGAGAGAGATTAGCCGAAGGTCAAAGGTCAAATCTGAGCTCACAAGTTTCTTTGTATTGCACTTTCTCTCTCTCACACATATACACACACAAACACACACACACACACACACACACACACACACAGTGCATAAAAGAAAATATAACATGTCTGCATGCTTGTCTAGTCAGTTATTTCATTGGTAACTGCTCGTCTGGGTATGTGCGCACATACACACACACACACACACACAATCTCGAACAACTTGTCAGTTTAATTCAGACTCGGTACCTTCCAGAAAAGGTCCCTGAACCTCTTAGGTGGAAGGGTACTTGATATATGAGGAACAAATAAAAATGGGGTGAAAAAAGTGGGAACCTATGATACTCCCTCACTTGGAAGAAGGACACACGTGTGCACACACACACGCACACACACACACACACACACACACACACACACACACACACACACACACACACACACACACACACACACACCTTGACCCCTTCGTATGTTTAATTCGAAAAGATTTTGGAACGATCTGAAGTTCCACCGTGTGTCTGAGATACGGAACTGGAACTTGGAACCTTGTAGAAAAAGTTCCAGAACTACTTAAGTGAAAAGGTACCTGATGTAGAAGGAACAAATAAAGTAGGGTCAAAAAAGTGAGGACCTATGACATGCCCTTATCCAGAAGAGGGACACACACACACACACACACACACACACACACACACACACACACACGTTTTATCTTTTGGAATGACAAACTGTGTTTCTGAATGCTGACTTCCATATGTTACCCACTTCCCCCATTGCTGTGTGTGTGTGTGTGTGTGTGTGTGTGTGTGTGTGTGTGTGTCTCCTGTAAAGACACAAAAAGTCATTAACAAGTGGCCCCTTTGTGTGTGTGAACACACACAGATGGTATTTGACTCACGCCTGCTGGATTAGCAGAGTGCTAACAGAGACAAAGCCACAGAGAGAAGGGGGAGGGGCAAGCCAAAAGTCAGGGGCACTGTGTGTGTGTGTGTGTGTGTGTGTGTGTGTGTGTGTGTGTGTGTGTGTGTGTGTTTGAGAAACACATTGGTCAAACTGTGAAAACACTTCCCACACCTGCGAGTAGCACCGCCACCTGCCTTCCCAACAGTCATGACCTTGTGTTTATAAGCTGTGTGTGTGTGTGTGTGTGTGTGTGTGTGTGTTTGAAGCGGGGGAAGGGTGTTAGAAATAGTACAAAGAGAGCAGCCAAGCCATAGTATGTTAATCATTGACATTTTCTTAATGGTGAAACACACACACACACACACACACACACACACACACACAGCGGGTTATCAAGGTTTGTACGGATGTGTGTTTGTTGAAGGACGTGTCTCAAAGTGTTGCCATCATGTCCCGTTAAGAGGGAGGGCACGTCGCACACGTGTCACAGAGAAAAAGGCAGGCGCCGAACCATACCTGAGTGGAAGAACTGTATATTTCTGTGTGACACATTTGTATGAAACACGGCGTCAGGAAAGGATCGTAGAACCATCAGAAACGAGCCACGAGTTTCCAGAATGTTCTGCTACAGTCCATCAGCCGATACAAAAATGCTCCAATTTTGCAGAAATTATGCAAAAAAAAACAAAGTTTGCTGAGCGTGAACGAGCGAATTACAGTGTCATGCTACACTTACAACGGATGCTAACTTGCTAACAACGTTTCATCTGCTGCTATCTGATACAGCAACGATTGTTTGCATAAAGTATTTAGCAGTTAGCAGAAAGTGAGTGAGATTTTGGTTAGCCTAGCTTTTTGGAAGAAAACCTAACGATCCTCCAGCACGCTAAATTAGTAATCGTGATTTGTTTAGCGTTATATAACTTGGTGTAATGTTAGCTTATGTGTTAAGCACCATGTTTTGCTAAGTGCTAAGAGCACTTCAAGGTGTGTGTGTGTGTGTGTGTGTGTGTGTGTGTGTGTGTGTGTCTATGTGTGTGATTACCAGAGCCACAAGGCTAATCTTGGCTAATTCGCAATCAGATTTGATTAATGAACCACTATTTTGTTTAGCAAAAACAGTCCAGCATTGTGTGTGTGTGTGTGTGTGTGTGTGTGTGTGTGTGTGTGTGTGTGTGTGTGTGTGTTTAAAATGCTATTTTTACTCCAGTCATTCTTGGGTTACCCTGACGAGATAAGCTCTACATTTTGAAGTATGCTAATCAGCGCTAGTCCTGTTCACTAGCCCTCGTTTGAGCTCGTCCGAGTCTCACAGCCTGTTTATCGTCTCGGTTTCACTCATGCAGAACTGATCACTCGTCTCAGGAAGTCTCGAGACTCTCGGGTTAGCGTTAGCGCCCAGGTCTCGGATCGAGTGCGGTGATTAGCGGTGTTGCGTTCCCGTCTGGCTCTGGTTTTATGGAGAGACTCGGCGTGAGACTTCACGCTCAGGTGTGAAAAGTCGATCTGTCCATCCTGGGACCGAATCCAACGTCTCTCAGATACACTACAACAATGAGTTCTACTCACTCTGCCAAGTCTGAGAGAGGAGGAGAAAAGAGAGGTGAAGAATGGGGAGGAGAAGAGTGAAGAGGCGTAGGGAAGACAGGAAGAGGGAACAAGAGGGGAGGGGAAGAAAGGTGAAGAAGAGAAGAAAGGAGGAGAGAGGAGACTGAATAATGGCTCAGCTTTATTGGAGATGATCCTGGTTGTAATTTGTCAGGTATCTCAGTCTGTCCTCAAAACACACGCTCTCCAGCGCACGCACACACACACACACACACACACACACACACACACACACACACACACATTTTGACACGTCATGTCAGTCTTTTTGCGATTTCACATTTTTCATTGGTTAATGCTCATGTGATGTCACGTGACATTAATATGGTACTCAGAATACGACTCTTCTGACTGTGACTTTATAAAAAATATTTGTTATAAAAAATCTTTTGTTTTGTCTCTCTGTTGATCTTAAATCAGTAATCTCTCTCTCTCTCTCTCTCTCTCTCTCTCTCTCTCTCTCTTGTCCATTGTTCTTCTTCTTCATCAGGTGTTCTGAAAGACTATCTAAGGGAGCTTCCTCATCCTCTCATCTCTAAACCTCTGTACGAGGCGGTTCTAGACGCCATGTCCAAGCGACCGCTGTTGATGGGAAGCGGCAGCTGTGAGAACGACCCGCTCGACTCGGACCACGCCGCGGGATTGCTCGAAACGCTGCCGGAGATCGAGAAGGTACCAGAAACCCTTAGGTTTTAGATTCCACACTTTTAGTTTTTCTGTAGAAAATGTTCTCCAAATGTTCTTTTGCTGGTTTCTCACTTCAATCCATCACTTTATCTGCTTGGGTGGATTTAGCTAGATAAGAGCTTGGAGGTCTTGTAGATTTGTCCATTGTCTCAAAGGCTCTGTATAGAACCCTACAACTTAGAGTTTCTCCATCCAAGTTTCATGTAGGACTTTTTTTTAAGGCTAAGAACACTTAGGTATCCAGTGAATCCTCCTTTAATAACATTAAAGAAGATTTGAAATGTTTTGTTGCTTAATTTGGAAAAAATCTCATCAATATTTCGTTCATTCTTAAAAAGTTCCACTCGGAATCATTTCTAACAGGAAAAACACTAGTAAAACTTTTACGGGCTCCTCAGAAACACAACAGAAGACACCTTGAAGGTTCTACAGCTAATTTATTCCGCCATGCTTGTTAGCAGTGTGTTTAGTTCTCCTGCTACAGACTGACTCTCACCTCTTTCCTTCTTCTAGACGACTCTGAGGAAACTTCTGGACCACCTGAAGCGTGTTGCGTCGTATCACGAGGTGAACAAGATGACGTGCCAGAACCTGGCTGTGTGTTTCGGACCCGTGCTGCTCAGTCAGAGACAGGACGCTTCGGGTCTCGCTAACCGAGTGTTCATGGACTCGGAGGAGCTAGCCAGCGCGCTGCACTTTAAAAAGCACATCGAGGTTCTGCACTATCTGCTGCAGCTGTGGCCAGGTAACAACAAACACACACACACACACACCCACACACACACACACACAGATATAGTGATAGTGCTGAAATAGTACATTACATTTATGCCATTTGGCAGATGCCCTTATCCAGAACGACTTACAACTGAGCAGGGCAGGGTTAAGGGCCTTGCTCAAGGGCCCAGCAGTGGCAGCATGGTGAGATCCGAAGACCAATGCCTTCACCACTGAGCTCCCACCTCCTGCTAGTAGCCTGTTAGTGGACACACATAAAACACAGTTGACTGGCTGCCAGTGGAGTCTGTATTCTGATTGGCGTGTACAGAAGGAGTCTCCAGTGTCAGCTTTTTCAGCGTTTTCCAGACATGGGATTCATTCAAACTCGAAATAAACAGAAAAATTACGTTTCGCTATAGATTGCTGTTGTACGAGAAAAATAAAACATCTCACGACTCCTTTTTATTTCCGGATATAAACACACAGCACTGAAACATCTCAGATCGAGTTTCATCTCTGTGGTTCACATCCAATCGTCCATTCTGAAGCCTCTTTGATACACCCTCAGTTCCTTCAGTTCCTAAACATAGGGCAAACAAGATCTGCTTCCATATGGGAGATCAAACGGGCGTGGTAACCTTCTCCGTCGGCGTGGGGGGCTGGGTGGAGAGAGAGAGAGAGGCAAAATGTAAAGGAAACCGAAGCCCTGGAGGTCTGAGACCACGCGAGGAATCCCGTCCCCCTGAGGCCAGCGTTTATCCTGAAGAGAATCTGTGGTGAGAGAAACAGCTGCATGCCCTCAGGATTGCTCCTAATCCGCTTTGCAGAAAAGCAGAGACGACAAAGCCTGTCAGCGTAGCGACGTGATCCAGGTGTGACGCTCAGTTTGGTGTAGGTTTTCCCCGACGTTAAGGTGGATGAATTCCCTGGATTCCGACTTTTCTAATTAAGAAATACGAGTGGTATCAGAAAGTTTGGAGATTCGCTCTGTTTACAAGAAAAAATTTATTTATCTACGTTTTCACACCATCAGCTTCTAAATGGTCCCCTTGCACATCAAATCAGTGCTCCCAGCGTTATTCTGGAACTTGTCCTGGAAGTCTTCTTTTAGAAGAGTCTCGAACACCTTCTGCCATTCAAAACGGCAACCTTTGAGCTTTATCTTCGGGAAGAGGGCAAAGTCTGAAGGAGCCAAATCTAACGCACGTGGTCAGACCAGCACCAGTTGCACAGCTCCAGATGTACACAGGATGATTTTTCTTTTGACACACTAACTTATGAAGGTTCGGTGATGCCTGTGACTGTGCTTGCAGCTTTGTGCTGCCATCTGTTTGTGTGTTACAAAAACTTTTTGTTACCACCTTGTGCTTCACGGATGGAACTCGAGCGAGTGTCTCCAGTATCGCTAATATACACACATTTCGCTCATGCCAGCTTTGCACTCAGACTAGCAATCCAAGCGAGCTCCTAACCTCTAACTAGCTCTGTGCTTGCCAGTAAGCTCTGCTACTTCCTTCCAAGCTGCACTGAAAGCTGAAAGATCTCAAGTTGCTGAAATCAGGAGAATTTTGCATATTAGTTTGGGGGAATTCTGCGTACAAACGTAACGAGGTCGGTTTACAAACATAATTATGCAGTCTTGCCGATGTTATGTTACGATATTTGCTCTAATTTCTGAGGTAAAATTTACATCAATGATGCAACTTTAAATTCTAACATTAGCTGATTGTAAGTGCGCTAGTAACTAGTGGTAAAATATTTTTTCTGCAAGCGTTAGACGTCGAATCGCTATGCACAGTTAGCCGTGTCACTATCGGCTACGTCCTCACGTCTCACCCCTCTCGTTTTGGCTTTAACTTCAGTCTTTTCTTCTGTCTATGAAAAAACATTTAACGTTCTACTAAAGGCTCTATATAAAGTTAGCGTCCCTTGGCAGCACTTCCTGCAGGGAAAAATGCAATAAGCTCGCTCTATAATTACCCACATTCCTAACCTTTAGCCCTGTGCTTAGCCGCTTCACCCTGAGATGCTCAGGCCTTACCGCAATCCACCTCCTTGAGGGCGCGTTTCCACGGAAATGCACTCGGGGGTTGATGGGTGGTGGTGGTGGTGGTGGTGGTAGTGGTGAAACAGACTGCAGATAGGTGTATAATTTTGTAGGTTTTTCATCTAAAGAGGATGTGGACAGTCTGGGATGGTTTAGCACAAAATGGCCGACGCTGAAGGAAGAAATAAAATGCTAGTGTGTGTGTGTGTGTGTGTGTGTGTGTGTGTGTGTGTGTGTGTGTGTGAGGGTATTTTTAGTCTGTCAGAGCTACAGCCGTGTGTGTAAGTGAGTGTGTGTATGGTGTATTCTATAACCCTGGATTGACCTTCTAAACCAACAGAGCATACAAAATGTCTTCATGTTAAAATAAACGAAATTCGACACTAATTTGCCAAGCAATGAATTTTACTTTTACTCCATTCTCTCTCTAAACTGCATCAGACTAACGCTAATGCTAACATTGTAAAAATTCTTGCTAAAAATGTGTTAATATTGCAATCATTTACCTCAGGATACAGCAAAATGACAAAGCTAACTTCAGCTAGACAAGCTCTAAAATCTATATTTTTACTTTGCTGATTACTTTTTCTTTTGACAAAAAGAATTGTAATAATGTGCTAATAATTTGCTAATAATCTAACATTTACCTCAGGATATAGCACAAATACAAAGCTAACATTTGCTAGAAAATCCTAAATATAACTTTCCTAGCTCTTTCCATTTTTCTATAACGGATTCACTTATGCCAATATGGAAACTATTGCTAATATTGTAATCATTCACCTCAGGAAATTAAAAAAATCTGAAGCTAACTTCAGTTCGACAATCTCTTTCATCCATATTTTTATTCTCCTAGCTACTTTTTTGGCAAACAGTATTCTGGGATACGCCTCTTTAACATGCTTATGTTGTTTATCGGTATCGGCTACCATGATAGCTCTGAGAGACTAATGCTGATATGTTGGGGCTTTTTGCTAATAATCTGATTATGCAACTTTTACCTCAAATAGAAATAAATACAAAGCTAACTTTAGCTAAAAAAAAAACCCTCTAAATCCTTAATTTTACTAGCATTTTTTGCTAAAGTATTCAGTAATCCCAATATTGTGGAACGTGATGCTAATAATTTGCTAATATTGCAATAGTCTTGTGTATGGTGAAGCAAAATCTAAATCTTTGCTAACATTAGCTTTTGAAATCCAAATTCTACAAAGCTAATTTTATTTTCCGTGCTTTTTGCCTGCTAACTTTTGTTTTATTAAATTTTTTGCATCATAGTCCGCAAAATTAACACACGTTTTGTTTTCATTTTGCGTTTTCATTTGTTAGCAGTGAATCATAGCGATTTAACCTTTTATGCTGTTTGTTTTTTTCTGTTTTGTGTCAACGGCTTTCCATGTAGGCAGCGGCTAACGTGAGCGGCGTGGTTAGCTCGGCCTAGCGGCCTGAGCCAGGCAGGTAACATGAAGTGAAATGGTTTGGAACTGGTGTGGTTTGAGCTTTAAGCTTTTTGCAGGGAGAGTGAAAGAATATTATTAGCTTTGTATCAGGTACGCTAGATTTTGAAATAATGGCATAATACCCCGTTAGCTTTTCCAGTTACCTCAGACTCTTCACCTCACAGAGGCTTCGGAAGGAAAACAGCTAATTGTCTTTTTTAGAAAATAACATGAAAGCTTGTTTTTTTTTTGTTTTTTTAAGAGAATTAGCATAAAGAAATGCTTCAGTTTTGTGTGAGAAGCTTGTTTCAAAAACATTTCTTCCTTTTTATGTGTGTTTTTAATGCATGTGTCTGTCCACTATGTATTCTCAGTTCTCTCCTACACTAGCATGCTATTAGATCCGCTTCATGCTCTTCAGCTAATTTGTTTTTGCACTAAATCTCCTTCCTTTCTTCCTTGTCCCTGATGTTTCAGTTGCAGATGTCCACAGCAAACCTTCAACTACTGCTGTGGACCCCACGAAACCTCTGGCCCCGGTGCGGAGAAGAAAAGAGCGCCCCCAAGTGTTAAACCTGAGCGACGCCGAGCTAGCAGGAGTTCTGCGTTCCCGTCCCGGGCGCCTGGACAGTCCGAGCAACCGCTACGCCGGAGACTGGAGTGACTGCAAGAAGACGTACCTTCACCAGATGCATACAGAGGAGGAAGAGGAAGCCGACTACGCCGACGTTCCGAGCGAAGAGGAGAAGGACAAAGAACGGGTGAACGAGGAGAAAGAAACGCTCGAAAGTGGAAACGACGTCAAAATAGAAGAGAACGAGCAAAAGAGCGACGTTCAGGAAGAACTTTTTGTCGAGGAACGACAAGAGAACGAGGAGACGTCGTTGTTAAAGTCTTACGGTCGGATGCTGGTGGAGCAGGAAGAGCACCGAGCCAAAGAGCACACGTATCAGGCGTTTATGAAGATCCAGGAGATCAGCCCTGTTCTAAGCAACAGGGTGAACCTGCGAGATCTACAGGAGAGCATCGACGTTCTCATCGGCAACCTGGAGCGAGAGCTGAACAAGAACAAGCTCAATGTCGGGTATTAACCCGACCATGTCAGGTTCTGAAATTTCTCCATAATGACTTTGGTCTTCCAAACATCGCACTTGTTTAAACCCCCCCCACACACAAACACACACACTACGGACCTACTGACATTCCTTACATTTTTGAGGCCTCCGGTTTCTTCTCGGGTTCCTCGTCATCTGGTCGGGTTTGTTACCCTGGCTCGTTATCGTTGCCACCTTATTTTTTTAATTATTATTAGAAGAAGCTGTTGAGCCCTGAGAGGGTGGAGTCTGGTGCCTTCGCTGTGTAAAGGTGGTACTTAAAGCCGTGGAGAACTTTATTTTTGTTTATTTTAACGAGGTACGGAAAAAATAACGTAACGTAACCGATGCACTTACGGAAGCCAGCTGTTGGGGCGGAGCCGGGGAATTGGGTTGTCCATTCAGACAACATGAAATACAGTTAGATAAATAGATCCTTACGCTAATACTACAACAAGCTAATATACTTTACGCTTATCCTACAACAAGCTAATATACCTTATGCTAATCCTACAAGCTAATATACCTTACGCTAATCCTACAAGCTAATATACCTTACGCTAATCCTACAACAAGCTAATATACCTTATGCTAATCCTACAAGCTAATATACCTTACGCTAATCCTACAACAAGCTAATATACCTTACGCTAATCCTACAACAAGCTAATATACCTTACGCTAATCCTACAACAAGCTAATATACCTTACGCTAATCCTACAACAAGCTAATATACCTTATGCTAATCCCAAAACACCACAAAAAAAACCAAAGCCATCTGTACACTTGTAAATAAACTACACACCCCAAACGCTACCTACCTCCTGAAACCTGTCAACAGCCCTAAATTCTGGAAAAGGTTTGAAGCTAACCGTCCACACGGCGTCAAATCTGTACATATTACACCTCCCAAAAAAATCCAGGAATCCAAACATGTGAAACTTGTCCCACCTAAAATTCTGAATCCCAGTCATGCAATATAAATATTCACTAATAATATTAACGTCTCGATTTATTCCCTTAACAACATTTCCTCATCTTCAACGGAGCTAGCAAACGTTCGCCATACGTCTCCAGAAGTAGCTATCTGATGTTAAAGCAGTTTTAACGGATTAATCACCTACGCATGCGAACATGCTAATCGGTTAAATGTTGCTAACACTACGGTTGTTCTGTAAATAAAACCACCACATTGGCTAACAGCTTCGCTAAAAGTGTCGCGCGTTCGCCCTGACGATCATCTCACTCGCTTTTTTTCTGCAGATGTTCGAGTGTATTTTTATATCCAGCGTAAAAATTGATGCTAATTTTGCTAATGTTATTTAACAGTAGCAGGTGGAACCTACTGGAGATTAATCGCAGTCTGATGTTTGGGGTTTTTTTTCTCCATTTTGCTAATTATTTTCGACTCCTTCGCCATGTTGGGAAAATAAACACAGCTGGTCGTGTGTTTGGTAACGACAGTTTCCTCTGCAGTTTGTGGAAACCGGTTTTGTTTTTGTTTTTGTCAGTATTTATCAGATGTGAGTGTAAATAGAATCGGAGTATGATATATATATATATTTTTTTGACAGCTTGCGTGTGTATTTAAATGTTCCTCAGCTGCCTTGTAGCATTCAGGCTAAAAAAAATACTACATTTTATAAATAAGGTGATGTTTTCTTTCTTGTTTGCGAGTGCAGGACGATTCGAAGCGCTACGTCACACGTGATAATAAAAGAAGACGACGTGAGGTTTTGTTCACGCGCTGCACGGTCGAAAGCTTTACAGTCCGATTGGTGCGTCTGTATTTATGTGTGTAAATAGAGATTTATTTTAATGATGCTAACATCGGTTTGTTTGTTTGTTTTGTTTTGTTTTGTTCGGCAGCTGCTCGCACGCTTGTGAATTCGTCGTGCTTTTCACCTGCTCAGAAATGAGTTTCACGTAAACACAATCGCTCACACATTGAGGTCACGGAAGAAAAGGTCAATGTTGGTGTTTTCCATGTCGACTTGCTCAGACACGAAGACGTGATGCAGAGCGCTGGTGTGAACGCGCGCTGATTTCAAATCCGGTTTCTTTGTGCCGGAATGTGAACGCCCCGGCACGCTTCGGTTCTGGAACCTTTTACTCATTCCTGAAAAACTGTGAGCTGGAAAAATGATGCTGTTCTCTGACGTTGTTTTTTTTGTGCACTCGTTTTTTTATGTTAAAACACCATAGCATTTTATATATATATATATGGAGAGAGAGAGAGTGAGAGAGAGAGAGAGAGAGAGAGAGAGAGAGAGAGAGAGTGCAAGCCGGTGTGTTGTTTTGTTTTTTTCTCAAGTTCTGTCCTCTATTGTACAGAGGATGAATTCAGAACTGATCCCGGGTCAGGTGTTAGGGGTTCGGCTCAGACGCATGGTGTTGGGTGGGTGGGTGGCATGTACAGTGTGAGCTGCTCATTTTAGCATCAAAACATTCCTTAATTTGCGTCGATTTTTTGTACGGATGAGTATTTTGTGTTTTGTTCTCGTCGGACGGCCCTAAGACGACGCAACTGTCACTAAATCACATATACTTTGTACTGATACTGAAAAATATCTATACGTTCGTAATAAAGTCTATATTTCATTTCTGAATCCTGACGTTTTTTTTACTGAAATCTGTTCTTCACAATCTTCGGCTGCAGTCCTGACGTGCTGATGTGAAAGATGATGTAATGCGTTATGCTTTTATTAATCACTACAAGTCATTCCGTTTATCTACTGAGCGACTCAGAGGTGATGGTGGTGAGGGGAGAACTTCCTGAAAGTCAACGAGGAGGAACCTGGAAAAGAACCAAACTCGTAAGAAAACCCGTCTTTAGCCAGACCCTGGATTTTCATTCTATGGCTTGAAATGTAAATCCCCGGATTATGGACTGATGGAGACTCGAGTGCAGAGAGCATTTGTAGGATTCATAGTCCAAAACCATCCTGTTAGCACAATGAGGTGGTATCAAAACGGTTTCGAGACTCTGTTGACAATAAAATACTTTATTCATCTACGTTTCCAATCGATCACCTTCAGAAAAAGTCTCCTTGCACATCAATACAGCGAGCCAGAGTCTTCTTTTCAAAACGTGTCAAGCTCCTTCTGAGATTCACGCTGGATCTCCACGCTAGATCTCCTTAAGAACGGCAAGCTGGCTCTTCATCTTTGAGAAGAGGGTGGAAGTGAGAGTGTGTGGATTTGCATCCCTTATGAAGGAAGAAAGATCTCCTTTCTCAGCATGCGGTGTGAAATGAAAGGTGAGTATAAGAGAAGTGGTGATGAAGGAATAATGTGTTTGAGCTCCTGCAGCCAGAAACCAAGCGCTGAAGTGTGTTTTCTCAGACTGGCCTGATATCTGATACAGGACTGTCTGCCAGCCTGAACTTTTGCCCCTTTCTTCTTTCAGAATGCGAAAACAATCTCTCGCTCAGTGTGTGTGTGTGTGTGTGTGTGTGTGTGTGTGTGTGCACTTATAGCCCACCTGAAACATGCCTAGACCCACAGCTTCAACCACAAACAGTGGTGGAGTGGAGAAAAAGTGAAGGATTAAGAATGGAGTTGATCATTCGCTCTGAAGAACACGCTTAATAACACACAACTGAACAGGTCACTACTCTGTGGGGTCGTACGCCATTCAAGACACTAGCATGTCAAAAGTTTGTGGACACCTGACCATAAGATTCCTACGTGCTTTTTTTTTTTTAACATCCCATTCTACATTGCTGTAAAAATGAGCTTCTGGGAAGATGTTCCTATGGACTTTATGAAGATTTGTGTGGGATTCATTCAACTACAAGGTTGTTAGTAAAGTCTGGTTCTGATGTAGGTGTGATAAGGAGGTCTGGAGTGTAGTCAACAGGTCACTCAAGATGTTCCACTACATCTCATGGAAAGCAGATCTTCATGGAGCCGCCTCTGTGCACAGGGACATTGTCATGCTGGAACAGGTTTGGAATCAAGTATATAGAAGAAAAAACGTTCTTTCTGGAGCTACCATTGGCCAGGAACTGCTTATATTTATAAGCACACACACACACACACACACACACACCTGTTCGTGTGTGAAGGGTTAAACACACAGATTTGGGCTCAGATGAATGAGAAACGCTAGAAATATTTTTTCTTTGACAACCGATACTGCAAAACACACTTTTTGGTGTGTGTGTGTGTGTGTGTGTGTGTGTGTGTGTGTGTGTGTGTGTGTGTGGACATTCCCCTGATGTGGTGCCCTTCACATTGTTTAATCTGGGTTTATTAGTACTGAGAGACGAGACGGCTGTTTGATGTCTCACTCCTCGTCTCGCTTTCTTCTCGCTCTGCCTGATAGATGTTTGGCAGCTCATCTGAAAACCGCTGCCCATCAGAGAGAGCTTGATGACAGACAGTATACACACACACGCATGCACACACAAACACACACACACACAGACACACACATGCACACACACACCTTTCAGTCCTCTGGAGAATTGTGTTTATACTGTACGAGCTTCATTTCACTGTGAATGAAAAAAAAAGACAACGTGAGAGAGTGAGACTGAAAGTGAGACTGTGAGAGTGAGACTATGAGAGGGGGATCTGTGAGAGTGAGACTGTGAGAGAGAGACTGTGGGAGAGAGACTGTGGGAGTGAGACTGTGAGAGAGAGTGAGACTGTGAGAGAGAGACTATGAGAGGGGAATCTGTGAGAGTGAGACTGAGAGAGTGAGACTGTGAGAGAGAGACTGTGAGAGAGAGACTGTGGGAGTGAGACTGTGGGAGAGAGCCTGTGAGAGAGAGACTGTGGGAGAGAGACTGTGGGAGAGAGACTGTGAGAGAGAGTGAGACTGTGAGAGAGAGACTATGAGAGGGGGATCTGTGAGAGTGAGACTGTAAGAGAGAGACTGTGAGAGAGAGACTGTGGGAGAGAGACTGTGGGAGAGAGACTGAGAGAGAGTGAGACTGTGAGAGAGAGACTATGAGAGGGGGATCTGTGAGAGTGAGACTGTGAGAGAGAGACTGTGGGAGAGAGACTGTGGGAGTGAGACTGTGAGAGAGAGTGAGACTGTGAGAGAGAGTGAGACTGTGGGAGTGAGACTGTGAGAGAGAGAGAGACTGTGAGAGAGAGTGAGACTGTGAGAGTGAGACTGTGAGAGAGAGTGAGACTGTGTGTGAGAGAGAGACAATAAAGCTGCTGAGGTTTTTTATTTGTATTTTAGATTTAGAAAAACTCACACCCATGTTTACATTCGACCAGCGATGTCCTTTGCCTGCGTTTGTGCGTGTGCATGTGTGTGCGC